>CBVK0100043125.1:0-39580 GCA_900067695.1 Picea abies
ACCGAGATCTACACTCTTTCCCTACACGACGCTCTTCCGATCTCACCCTAACGTAGAAGTAGAATGATGAAACCATTGTCACACTATCACTGTGAGATATACCACTGTACAACTTTGTACCACTACCCTACAACAAATCTATATTGTTTCCATGAAATCAACATGTACCTAAACTGAACATGTATCAATCGAAATACAATAGATACACAACTTGTAGTTCTGCAACCTGCATATGTACGCACCCTATCTGTACAACATCCTGTGTATGTACGCGTTCTGTCTGTTATGCATCCTACGTGTGCCTTCTGAAATTAGGGATACTGGACCTGTAGTTCTGCAACATTCATATGTATGCGCCCTGTCTATACAACAACCTGCGTATGTATGTGTCTTGTCTGTTATGCAGCCTGCACATACCTTATGAAAACTAGGGTTTTCTTTTTCTAAAAACTTCTAACCCTCTGCAACTTCTTTCACATAGATCTGCAACTTGTCACTGTATCCAGACTGTAACTGTACCATGTGCATGCATCCTCATACATAACCTTTACCTAAAAACTCTATATCTTTCTCTAGTCATGTGCCATATGAGTGTGTGTAATCATGAACAAGTATAATAACCCTCACATGATCTAGACATCAAATCCTTTCTGATATTCAACCCCTCAATACATCAACCACTTCATAAATACAAGATCTCAACCATGTACCACAAAAACCCTTAGCCATATGCCAAGAAATAAAATATGTGCCTCAATTTTAACAAGAAGTATCAATGATAAATATACCAACATTGTATTTCTGTAGATCTGACTTATACAGAAGATCCCATGCAGCCACTAGTCTCTCTAGGGAGAATCCTCAAATCTCCATAACCATTTTTCATGCATACATCAAAGTCCAACTATTCATAGAAATAAGACATACCTTTTGAAGCAATGGATAGATCTGATGTATCTGAGCACTGTAGACTTTCCTGGGAGCTTGATCTCAGAATCTAGAACCTCTGCATCTTCATCTTCTCAAGTTTCCATGGCTTTACCCACATGTACGCACCCTAATACATTGTCAGCTCGCGTATGTATGCACCCTAATACATTGTCATCCAGTGTATGCCTCGGAAATTAGGGTTTTTTAGTATTCATTGTAATTCTGAAACTTTCGCCACCAACCCTTCGTACTACCTCAGACTTTCGCAACTTCAGATGTATCAATGAATACTTGCAATAAGCCTTACACAACAAAAGATATTCAATGTCTTCAAGTGTGATTAAATGAGAGAGCCTTGCCTCTTATTTATACTTTCATGTAGCATCCCACTTTCCTTATTTTAAGGAGTTCTCCATTAACTTTATTATTTAAATCATTTCTTTTGCAAACACTTTGACTTTTGGGGGCTTCTAGATGACTCACGAGGGTCCTCCAACTTCACAAGGCCATAACTCTCTAACCGTGAGGAGTTATGTGACATTCCACATATCACCGGAAATGGCATGACATGTACTATCAATCTAGAATAGTCTTACCTACAAATATATCAAAATTCATACCAGTATCCATCAAACAAACTTGGGTCCATTACCCAAACCATGTGCTACTGGAATTCACTACCAGACTTTCTTCTAGGGTTGACATCAATGACAACCAACCCAATTAATCAACATTGACAACTTTTTAAGAAAAATATTATATGAAAAAATAAATAAATTGAATTTTAACCTTCAAAATAACTATAACACTTATCAATGTTTTCCACCTACAAAATAACTAAACCAAACTACAACAGTGTAAAGGAATTTATCAATTAAAAATTACATGACACATGTAAATTTATAAAGTTTGTACGTCTTTAACCCCAAAAAGGGCAATTTTTTCATAGAAACTAAACTTCTGCCAAAATTAGAGCCGATCCTCGTGTCTAATATTTATTAAAAAAGGTTCAAAATATGACCATCTTATTGTGTGATGCCAAGAACTGTCCCCTTAAAAAACTCCTTTAGCATAATTAACCTTTAAAAATCGACAAATTAATTCTTAAGGAGTATCGAACTCTTTATGGACATATCTTAAGGAGTATCGAACTCTTTATGGACATATGGGACATGGGATTCCATCTAATGTACGATTGACCTTATAATAATAATAATAATGATAATAATAATCTATTTTTAAGGTCACAACCAAGCTAGACACCAAATTGGTGTATGAGACTCCCTCTGCCCAACGATTTTGATTGGTAAAATCTACAGAGGTATACATACCCTATCCCCTCTAGATTTGAACTTGTGACCTCTTATGAGAAAACACATGTTCTTAACCATTAGACCCACTCAATCCCTATATAAAATTAGGTTTTAGGACTTCTTATTAAGATTTTAATAAATTTATATTTTGATTTATACAATCACTATCTAGGATAAATTTGAGTGCCTGATAACCTTGGTTAGGATTCTAGTCACTATCTAAGATAAGTTTGAGGGCATGAGAACCTTGGTTAGGATTCTAGTCACTATCTAAGATAAGTTTGAGGGCATGAGAACCTTGGTTAGGATTCTAAATATTTATTTTAACTTATGTGATAAAAGAAGCATTTTTATTTAAGATTTGAAACTTACATAGGTATCCTCCAGACATGATTGTAATTTGAGATGGATGAAGTATTATATATGTCTTTTCTTAACGAACTAAAATGAAAAACATAAATATGGGTGTTTTATTCATTTAAAAAACAAACAGAAAATATGAATGTTTTATTCCAGGTTTAAGGGTCATTTCTTTTGAAGATCGGAAGTTTGTTTGAAAACAAGATATAAATATTTTATTTATTAAAAAAATGTGTATTATTTATTAAAATAAATTAAGTTTTTAGGGTCATTTGTTTTGAAGATTTGAACAACGTTTTTAAAAAATTTAAAGTTCGTTTTTTTTTTAATTTTTATGGTTGAATTTTATTAAAATATGTATATTTATTAAAAAAATGTATTATTTATTAAAATAAATCAAGTTGTTAGGGTTAATTTAGGAGTAATCTTTTCACAAGAATTATTTTTTCGGTAGGTTTTTGGACTGTTTTATTATCCTAGATATAATGTTTTAAAATGCATGGAACTTTGATTCATGCGAAATTTAGACTATTTTTGAAAATCTAGTCGATCCATTTTTTTTCCCTGAAAAAAGGGTCTCTCCCGATTTTGAAATTTTGAATAATTTTTATTTTTTTTAAAGTTTGTTATTTTCTAATTTTTAGTATTTAAGGTTAAATTTTTAAAATTTTAATATTTATGGTTAAATTTTAATGTAAAATTGTTTTGAAATTTTGAAATTTTTTTTTTTTTTTTAAGTTTGTTATTTTCTAATTTTTAGTATTTAAGGTTAAATTTTTAAAATTTTAATATTTATGGTTAAATTTTATTGAAATTTTAATGTAAAAGTGTAATTTATATAATGTAAATACAAATAAAATTAGAAAAATTTATTTGAGAAATGAGTTAATAAATGAATAAGTATAAATTTATTAGTCTTATTAAAAATAGTTTAATTTTGATAAATTCAATTTTATTTTTTTTTTCGTTTAGAGATTTTGTACATCAAAACTTTTAATTAAAAATATTGTATGATTAAAATTTTCATCAATTAAATGAAACTATCTTCTATAACAAAATTCTTTTGTAATGTATAAAAAAATAAAAAATAAAAACTTATATTTAAAAAATTTATTTTTAATAAAATGAAACTATCTTCTATAACAAAATTCTTTTGTAATGTAAAAAAAAAAAAGCTTATATTTAAAAAAATTATTTTTAATAAATTATTGCATGTTGATCATTTAAAATAAGTAGTTGGTGGTTAAAGTATTACTTATCACAAATGTTTATGAGTACGGGGTAGTTAATTTGTTTCCTTACAATTAAAAAAGATGGATCAAAAGCAATTTAAAATCATACTCCAAAACAAAAACTAATTGAATACAAACAATATTCACAAATAAACTAATATTCTATAAATTATTGATTAGTACTATATAAAAAATTTATATATTTACAAGTAACATTTAATCGGAAATCATATACTAACGCATGACAATTTAATGTACGAGAGAGACTAATATCACATTTACATTTTATGACAACCAAGTAATATTATGTTAGTTGTATCAAGTGAGAGAGGAGGCGAAATGGTGAACTCGGCTTCAGGAATCTAATGGCGAACTCTGAAACTACACCCCGATCTTGATGGAGTCTTCTAAACCTTTCCTGGGCGATCATGTACGATCTTGACTCCACCTCGACGTATATGATCGATCCAACCACCTCCTTTGCAACTCCTCTTTCTTTCTTTTCAGCCGACCACCCTGTCACAAACCTCACTGATCAAACTCACCTTATTATCTTCTTTCCCGAGCCTTAATCATTAGTGTTGCCTCTTCTTATTTGGATGACTTCTCCGAGCTACTGAAATACTTCCAAACATATGACTCATCTCGAAACCCTCTCCTCAGTTACCTCGATCAAACCTCCCTTGTTTTTTTGCTCATCTGACCTATTCCACATTTTCAAACCCTTTTATTATGTTTGAATATATCACCTCATGACAAGGGGGACACTCACTGATGGAGAAGGGCATCAACGCACTTATGGGTGCTGTTGACGAGGCCCTCTGGAACAGTGAGGGCCTCTTCGCCTCTACCGATGAACTTGCCAAACTTATCCACTCAAACATTTCCTCACCATATCCTCCTCCGACCTCCACACTGGGCCCACACACCTATTCTTTCTCCTCTCAGTTTGAGCTAACTTTTCTCCCACCAGTTTCTGCACCCCTATCCTCCCACCTACCCACCTCGTCTTTTACTCAAACTCCCTCTCTAGCCTCCATTCCAACTACCTCTTCATACCATACCTCAATTGATGCAAAGCTTTTCTCCCACTCCCATGAGGCTTATACCCATACTCTCCATCACAAAAGTGGTGGTTTGCAGCAGCTTAAAAGCCAACCTGGAGCTTCACAGTATGGAAGACCTTCTATACAACACAGACCCTGGGTTTAAAAAAAAACCAAGAGGAAAATGGTCCTTGGCCATGACATCGGACTTGCAGACTCTGTCTCACTAAGCCTCTGTGCATTAGTGGGCAGATTTTCCTACAAATATCTCTACCGAACCGACCTCTCATAGTGGGTAAATAACAACTGGAAGCCAATCTTGACTTATGCGCCAGAGATTACCTATCTAACACAAGGATGGCTTTGCTTTAGCTTCAAATCTCCATAAGACTCCACTTGTATCTTGGAACAATTCTGGACTATAGATGGAGGTAGCATCATGCTGAAACAATGGAGGATTAGTTTTGATCCCTTGGAATACCATTTTCACTTAAGACACATTTGGGTCCTCCTCCCTGGACTGCCCCTTCATCTATGGAACTAGAAATCTCTTGAGGCCATTGGTAACACTCTCAGTCGCTTCATCCATGTGGATCAATAATCTCTTACAGCGTCGGAGAAAAAAGTAGCTAGAGTCATGGTGAAGATTGACATTCATGACAGATTGTTGGAATGCCTTGACATAGACTAGTGAGGTAAACTATTCAAACAATGTCTGAATTATCTAGGCATCCCCTTCAGGTTCACTATCTAGGTGCACTATCCAAGTGCACTAGACACCTGAGGAATGTTTGTCCAGGTCGCTTCATCAAAGAATAGTTTGAGGAGACTATGCTCGACCTCTCCTCTAGGATGGACTCCCCTGTTGTGCTGACACATCTCTCCTATCCGGACCTTCCTTCCAATGAAGACTCTGTTGTCCTAGACTCTCTCACGGGTAAAATCAAACTCATTTGTCCTTTTCTTTATAACTCCCTCACTACCTGGGAACTAGATCAGTTGAGCTTTGCTACATTGGTGGCTTTAGGCCCTCCACCACCACAGGTGGCTCCAATTGCTCCCACTCCTCGACCAGTGTTGACTCAACCTTCCTCTTTGAGGTCCACTTCCACACAACTGTATCCCTGTCGTTTAGTAGAGCCACCATTACAGTCAAACTCCCCACCTCCCATCTCGACCACTGTCATCACCCAACCTTCTTTACTATTGGACCCTCGCTCGCCTTCACCATCCACTCTCCCTTTCTACCCATCCTTGACCAGCTAATCTGGACCCCTCCTCTTTTATACTTTCAGACCCTTCCAGCCTTGACGCACAGACACAAGGAATTTCTTCGAAACCTTACCTCCCGAATACTAGTGATACTCAGACTGCTTCGACTTATCACCATCCAGGTTCTAGTGATACACAGACGACCGAAACATCCATTAGTGGGGTGCTAGACTCTTTATTACTATCCTTCAAAGAAATACATTCCCCTTCCCCCTTACCTATCTATCAAGGGAATTCTATCCTTTTGTCACTATCTGAGGCAGATCTTACAAGACATAGGAATAGTCCAGGGTTGGAGCAGGGCACTGCTCACACCTGGTCTAGAGGGATCGGCTATGAACATTCCTCGATCAAAACTAGAAGTGCCCGTCGCAGAGAGGGGCCATCCTTATCTTCTTCCTCTGCAACACTCTCACAAACTACTGATATTGGGGCGCTTAGAGGCATGAAAGCCCTAGCAAGAAATAACTAATGATCTCTCTCTCCCTCAATATTAGAGGGGTGGCAAGGCCCCTTAGATCCTCTGCCTTCAGAAGACTACTTGTTTGAACCTCACCTGACATTATCTTTCTTCAAGAAACCTTGGTTGATGGACAAAAAACCAGAGCTTTTCTTTCAAAATTTCGTCTTGACTGGTACACCTGCGCTATAAACTCTCTTGGAACTTCAGGGGGTTTAGCTATCGCCTGGGACCCATCTAAGTTTGATTTACATCCTTATCTGAGTTGTGGTGGCCTATTACTTACTGGATCCTGGCAGTGGAATGATCAAAGCATAGGTTTTCTCAATATATATGGGCCTTGTCAAAACATAAAAAAAATTTGGGAACTGGTGGAATCCCATGGCTTGCTAGATCTCCAGAATTCAGTCATTGCTGGAGACTTGAACTTCACCATAAGCACTGGTGAATTTTGGGGAACATCCACCAACCTTGATTTGTTGGCTGATTTCTTCATTTCTCTTTTCCATTCACATGGACTGATCGACTTTCCCCCGACGGT
Source organism: Picea abies (assembly GCA_900067695.1). Lineage (NCBI taxonomy): Eukaryota > Viridiplantae > Streptophyta > Pinopsida > Pinales > Pinaceae > Picea > Picea abies. The sequence continues at coordinate 7,155 of CBVK0100043125.1, forward strand.
TTTGACCCCTACTTGGCGTAATTGCAGAATGGGTAGGGATTTCATTTCCAAACACCTTGATCGTTTCTACATTTCCGATAGCCTGGCAACCGATGTGGGAAGAATAAGAACTTGGTTTGACTTTCCGTATCTTTTTTATCACACTCTGATCCTTCTACAATTCGGTCAACATCCAAAGCGGATTTCCTACCCGTTCAAACTCAATGCGTGTTGGCTTTTGTAACCAGAATTCATTGATATTGTTTATGATGTGTGGTCAGATCCTTATTTCTAGCATGGCATGGGTATACAACAACGCTTCACATAAAAAATGAAATTATTAAAAATTTATATCAAAAGATGGGTGGTGATGCACAAAAATCGCACCCTTTAGAATCTACAAGAGTTGGAACACAAGATATTTGTCCTACACCATTTTGACCTATCGACTGGGAAAGCATGGAACAAACTTCAACTGTGTAAACAACTAGAAGCAAACATAAACAAGATTTTGCTGGCAGATGAGGCACTCTGGAGACAAAGAAGCCAAGCAAATTGGATCAAATGTGGCGATCACAATACAATTTTTTTTCATTCCTTCACTACCTCCTCCAGGAATAAAAAGCACATTTCGGATATCATAGATGATTTAGGCATAAAGCATAGTGAACAAAAAGATATAAAAACAAAATCCATCACTTATTATAAAAAAAATTATGAGGCTAGAACACAGGTACATCTTCAAACCCAAGTTGAAGTGGATCAACACTATCCTCGCTCTGTTATAGCTGAGGACAACACACTTTTGGATAGGCCTTGCACAATACGAGAGGTTCAGGATGCTCTCAAAACCTTCTCAAAGGATAAAATCCCAGGCCCAGATAGCTGGACCGTTGAGTTTTACCTTCATTTTTCGATCTGGTTGGGCCAGAGTTATTGGAATTAGCGGAAGACTCCAAGTTGCATGGTAGGATCTATGGGGCTCTCAAGTCCACTTTCTTGACTCTTATTCCAAAAGAAAATCATCCAACCACTTTTGGTGATTACAAGTCGATAGCTCTTTGTAATCTTGCTTACAAGCTCATGTCTAAAATCATTGCCAACCGAATCAAACCCATCCTCTCACGCCTCTTGTCTAGAGAACAACTAGGATTTTTAAAGGGCCAACAAATTCTTGACGCCACTGGCACTGCTCAAGAATGTTTGCACAACATCCATCACAAAAAATCTCGTGCCCTTATCCTAAAGCTAGACCTTAAAAAAGCATTTGATTGCATTGACTGGGATTATCTTAGACTTATTTTAACACAGCTGGGGTTCAGCCACTCCATGACAGCTTGGATTATGAGTTGTGTCACAAGTGCTTCTTTCGCTGTGTTGATCAATGGTGAACCATCTACCTTCTTCCATAGTGGAAGAGGTTTGTGTCAGGGTTGTCCTCTATCCCCGCTTCTTTTCATCTTGGCTATGGAAGGTCTTCGTCTCCTTCTTAGAAAAATCCAAGAAGAAGGCAAAATCATCAGGATCAAAGTCTACAGGTTGGTCAAAATCATTCATCTCCTCTTCACTGATGATGTTCTTATAATGAAAAATGACAGTCCGCTTGAATGGAAAGAAATTGATGGACTCTTAAGAATTTTCTGCTCTACTACTAGCCTTCATATTAATTGGACTAAGTCGATGTTCCATTATGCTAATATTCTTGATTAGGACTTAGAACCTCTTTTGGCCATTTTCCCTCACAATTTCTTGCATCTTTCATATGGTTTTCATTACCTTGGCTATTTCATTAAAGCAGAACAACACAAGGCATCGGATTGGGACTGGTTGCTATCAAAGATGGGGAAAAAAAATCAACAACTGGTGCAACAGATGGCTAACTATTGGAGGTAGATACACCCTTATCAAGGCCACCCTTGAAGGACAACCAGTGTACTAGATGGCATTAGCTGCCATTCCCCCACCGATCTTGGATAAACTCAGAAAAATGACTTATAACTTTCTCTGGTCTGGCAGTAAGGAAAAACGCAATTTGCATCTTTGCAATCGGGAGGCTTTAGCTAAGCCAAAAAACAAGGGGGGTTGGGGCATTAGAAATATTTTCAATTTCAATCATGCACTGGCAACCAACTCTCTCTAGTGTGCATTAACCTCTTCTGGCATCTGGAGCTTGGTTATCAAAGACAAATATTTATCTTCCACTTCAGTTGCAACCTGACTCTTTTCGGCTCCTATACTTCCCAGGGCAGTGTCTCAGATGTGGAGGAATCTAAAGAAAGTTGCACATTGGATTAGATCTTGGATCTGCTGGAAGCCTGGCTCCAACCACTCCATCAAACTTGGCATGGATTGCATTCTTGGCATCGACTCATCCTCATACTTGTCGCCATCTCTCATCACTCACTTACATTCCAAAACTATTTACTTTTTATTTCAAGCATCGAATCATAATGAATTGGGGAACTCGACCCCTAGCTGGAAAACGAGTGATGCTCTGGAGCTTCCATGCGATTTAGATGTGGAGTGGGACCGATTCTGTTAGTCTCTTTACAGATCTGGCATTTACCTGCACAACGAAGAGGACTAGCTCCTGTGGGCTAGTGGGGACAACTCTGGTCGCATATCAGTCAGAAGTTTATACTCTGCAATCACCAACTCAGCATGTATTCCCAACATAACAGGTTGGCGCAAGCAACTCTGGTAGTGGAAGATTCCATTAAAGATAAAATTATTCATTTGGCTCGCTGACAGAAATAAAATCTCTACATGGGACGTTTTACTCAAGAAAGGTTGGAACGGACCCAATATCTGCCAGCTTTGTTTTTTAAGGCAGAAGAATTTGTATCACACTTATTTATTCACTTCCTATTTGCGCGACAAGTCTGGAACAAAATTTCACTTGACCACCACCTTACATCTGTCTGGCAGGGGTTATCTATCTCAGATTGTTTTGACAATTGGATTTCCAGTGAGCTTTCTTCCAAACTTTTACCACCCTTGGTAATCTGGCACATTTGGTTGGCACGAAACAATCTGATCTTTGATAATATTTCTTCATCCATCAATTATGTTGCTTATAGAGCTCTTGGACAACATCATAACTGGGAAGAAATCTATCCATCCAAAGTGAAATCTAAAATATTAATCAATCCCTTCATTGCTGAAAATTTATCTACGGGGTGGTTCAATGGTGCAACCCAACATAGTGGTGCTCTGAGTGGTGTTGGGGTCTGATTAGATTGATAGAAGACTTTCTATACAAATGGACTTTCAGCTGTGGCCCGAGCACCAACACAAGTGCAGAACCATTGGGTGCCTGGGCAACACTTCACTTGGCCATGAGGCTAAATATTAAACATCTTCATTTGATCAGAGACTCAAAAGTTATCATAGATTGGTTGAATCAAAGTGGCAAACTTCATTCGACCACCCTCTTGGCTTGGATGGACCGAATCAAAATACTTCAATGCTACTACAAGAAGCTCATCTTCTCTCACACTTCTCGTGAGTTCAAAGGGAAGTTGACCAGTTATCTAAAACAACACTTCAATTACAAGTAGGACTGATCAACTACACCCACTCGCTAGACAGACATGAGGGTCCCACACACACTATCAAATTATTCTAAGTCCTGACTATCTGTCGTCATCATCAGTGTTCTTTCTTTCTCATTTTTTTGGCACCTATTAGGCAGAAATCTTGATATCTCTCCTTCCGGTTTGGCAATGCCTCTTACTTTTTCCACAGGGTAACCTCAACTCCCCTTCGAATTGGAATACCCAATTGAAGGAGATTGACTCTCCCTACCTGTTGACCTGTCAATTGAAGGAGATTGACTCTCCCTACCTACTGACCTGTCACAGTTATCTGAATGTATCCGTATATGAAAATATATTATATTTATTTAATATAATTGAGCAATTTTTTCTTCTGGAAAATAAAGTAATATCAAATTTTCAAAATTACTTGTAATTAATTAATAAGGTTAATAAGGTAAAGGTATTTATATGAAAAAATCATCAGCTTTAAACTTGATTACATTTGAATTTGACTAAATCCAAACGATATTCTAGAAATTACCCATAATCAGTAGGTAAGTCATTACAGGGAATTGGGGGATGATTGTGTTTACAATACTTTATAGAAAATCCTCGAACCAAAGAAGATAGTGTAACGAGTTGGGAAGTCGTTCACGACGCCGCGTGGGAGTCACTCATTGCATGTTCTGCGTTACCTTCCTCGAGACGTTTCCTTTTTCTTTCTTTCTTCTCCTTCGTCCGCCCACTGAAAGCACGGAGGATCTGTAAATCATGGAGAACGATAAGGGAGTCGGTGCAAGCACAGGCAATGATAATGATAATATTTCTTTGATAAATAAATTGAAGAAGGGTGCGCTGGATGCAGCGACCACCATACGGCTGATTGCACAGTATACCACAATTTTCATTACTTCTCAGGTGATGATCTTGGCAATTAATTCTTTGGCCATTTATTTATTTCATTTTATCTCAACTGATTTTGGATGAATCACAGGTGAAGAAATTGGGAGCTAAAGACGAGAAGGAAATGATGGAAGCAGATCTTCAAGAGGAAAGAATGCAAGTAGATGCAACCGATGCAGCAGAAGCAGAGAGGAAGAAGCATGAGCAGGAAGCTCTCGGCTTCCGGAATTCATGAATGTAATAATTTGGGTCATTCTTTTCTTTATTTCGATGATGTTCTGTTTTCTGTATTGAAATTTTCTATGTGACTTGTTTTTTTTCAGAACAGCTTAGGTTTGTCCTGTGTATTCTCATTGTTCGCTACATTTTGTTTGGGTTCCTCCCAATAAAGACCTGTAATATGTTACATTCCAGTTTCAGTGTATTTATTTATGAGCACCTATTTGTTATAATCTTCTGTATATGCTAAGGAATAGTGCAGTTTCTTGATAGGCAAACTGGTCAATACATATAGTAATTTTCCTTTGGTGTACATATATTATACTTAATATCAAAATCATGCATAACTTGTAGATTAATAGAAGCAAAATCGCCACACTGTATTTTTTCCTGGATCCATTCTCTGCACTGATAAATTACCATCCATAATTTCTCAGTCTTCTCAATTATTGTCCATTATGCCTCTATATTGGTATAAATTCACTATCATAATGTATAATATATATTGTGAATAGTGCAATTCGTTCAATCAATTATTCATTCTTTACATTTATTTGATAAACTTTTTACCTGTTTTGAGCTACTATGAATAATATGACTCTAATTGTATCTAAACCAGTGGCACAAAGGTTTCTCCATAATTAGGCATTTTGCTATCAATCTGGTCTTATACTTTTCAACCTCTTCATTATCATTAAACTTGGTCTTATACTTTTCAACCTCTTCATTATCGTTAAACTTTTGTAAACCCATTTTACACCAATGCAATCTTTACCTTTTGGTAAGCTTACTATATTCCATGCATCATTTTTCTCTATGACATCCATTTTTTTACCCAATTTTCTTCTTTAATTGCTTCTTCAAAATATGTACGTTGAAAAGTAAATAATGCAAAATTTGAATGCATATCTAGATGTTCATAGATTTGTCTCAAACTTCTAGTCTTTCTAGACCTTAGGGAAACTATTGTAGAGCCAGATTCACTACTTATTGAGAAGTAGGAATAGACTCACAAGCTAGGATAGATGACTCACCTTGAACATAATTTCTTGGAGTGCCTCTGATTGATGATTGAGTTTGCGAACCTTGCTATCCACCTTGTGCAATATGCTTCTCTGCTTCATCTTCTACTTGAGATACTGCTACTCCAACAATGATAGCCTTGTCTATACTTCCATCCCATGCTTCATTTTTTTTCGAATTCAACATCATGACTGATTATCACCTTATTTGTAACTAGATTATATAATTTATATGCCCTAGAGTGATCATTGTTCCCAAGAAAGATGAACTTTTCACTTCTATCATCTAACTTTCTTCTCAACTCTTTAGGCACATGAACATATGCCACACAACCAAATACTCTAAAGTGTGCTACATTGCAACTCATACATGTCCATGTTTTTCGTGGGACTTTGTTCTTCACACTTTTAGTGGGAGATCTGTTCAAAACATAAACAGAGCAAGCTACTGCTTCTCCCCAAAAATCATTAGACAAGTTTTGCTTTCAACATGCGTCTAGCTATATTCATAATGGTTATGTTTGTCCTTTCTCCTACATCATTTTGCTGTGGTGTATACCTTGCTATAAACTGTTTTTTGATTTCATGTTATTTGCAAAAAACCTGAAAATCAGTTGAATCATTTTCACCTCCTTTTTCTGATCTTAACACTTTAATATGATGACCACTTTGCTTCTCCACCAGTTCCTTAAAAAATCTCTTAACTTATCAATTTTTTTAGATTTATTTTCAATAAAGTACACCCAAATATTTATGTTGTAATCATTTATGAAAGTTAGGAAGTAGTAACTACATCCTAGTTACTAGGTCTGCATTGGACCACACATATTTGTATTAACTAGCTCCAAGGGTGTCTTTGTTTTATAAGACACTCCTTTAGGGAAACTATCCATGTGCTTTTGTCAAAATGCATCTCTCACATGAACTAGCTAGGTCTTGAAAGGGAGGAAAACCTTTAGCCATCATTTTTTTTCTATAATAATTTTAGGCCACCAAAATGTAGATGACCAAATATGAAATGCCACAACCAAAATTCATCCAAACATGTTGTCTTTTGGGAAAATGAGGCATCCTACCTACCATAATTCATGACAAGAGGATACATTTTATTCTTTGTCATCTTCACTCTAGCAATCAATATCTTACTGGGAGGTTTGTCATATATAAAACAATCATTTCCCTTAAAAGTTACAACAAACCATTTTTGGGTAAGTTGGCCAACACTAATGAGGTTATATTTCAAACCTGGGGCATAATCACATATGGTATGTGCATTTTTTGGCCTTGTTTTGTCAAGAGGTTGACCATTCCTTTTCCCATAGTATTTACAATATTCTTCGTCCCCAATTTAACTTCAGTCCTTACTGAATCATCTAGGTTTGCAATTAGGCTTATATTTCATGTCATCTGATTGTTACACCCACTATCTATAAGACAAATATCATTAGAAGTATCTTGGGCAGCGTTAAAAGTAAGGAATACAGATTTTTCATAGTCCTCAGAGATGCTAGAATAATTTGCATTCTTTTTGCTAAGGTCAACCTTCTTCTTCCTACATTCATGTGCATAATGATCTATCTTATTACAATAAAAACATTCAACCTTGGATTTGTCATGCCTCTAATTTTACTATGAGCTTCTGTTGTTGCCCTCCCTTGATCTATGAGGCTTTTGATATGGTCTCATTTTTTATTCTGAATCTTCCTTACCATCTCTTTGGCCACTACTTGTGTTGCTCCCACCCCTGCCTCTTGACCTTGATCTACCTCTTCCTCTTGAGATAGAAACCTTGGACTTGAAATAATTTTCGAGTTCAGAATCATCATTCCTATTCATTCTAGATTCATGGGATAGAAAAGATCCCAATAGCTCATTTACTGATAGTTGTGTCAAGTCCTTAAACTCTTCAATGACTAAAACCACTACATCAAGCTTCTTAGGCAATGTTCTAAGAACCTCCTCTACCACTTTTTGATCTAGAAGTTCTTCGCCATTCATTCTTAACTGGCTTACAATGTTCATGACTTGGGTCATGAACTGGTCTATTAACTCTGACGACTTCATCTTCAAATTCCCAAAATTCATTCTTAATGTCCACAACTTGATAATAGTTACCTTAGTAATGTCTTGATAGTTGGTCTTTAAGATGTCCCAAGCTATCTTTGAGAATTTTTCTACTAAGATATTGGGAAATATACTATCATCCAAGCCATTTTGGATGAGACAGAGTGATTTTGCATCCTTCTTCTTCTTTTCTCTTAGATAATATTTTTGAGCATTTTTTGAGGCTTGCTCAACTGCCTAATACGCTGGTTCTAGATATTCATGCACTACAAAATCCCAAACATCCTAAGAGTGCGATAACGCCTTTATTTTGATCGCCCAAACTTCATATTTTTTTCCTATGAGAACAAGGATCTATGGTTGTGCAAGACTATTGCTACTTGAAGCCATGTTTTTAACAAAGATCATAGATCTCTCACCCAAACTAAGATAAACACACACATAGATCTTGTCTATTGCATTACATAAATGGTATTTATACAATACTGAGAAGAGTTGCATCGTTGATCGGGTTCAGGCTCAAGGGCTCTAATTCCTCATGAGTCAGCTTAATTTTATCTTATCTTCTTGAGCCAAGTGCTCAATGGCTTCATTGACTTAGTGTGTGGCTCAACTGTAGCTCGTATGCGTTGATATACTTAATTAACACTAACACTCCCCCTTAATTAAGCAATCCTTACAAGACCTATATTATCTCTACATATTACAAATTTGGCCTTTCCAAGAGGCTTTGTAAAGATGTTTGCCACATTATCATTTGTATTACAATATACCAAGTCAACTTCCTTTGACTATATCTTCTCTCTTACAAAATGATGATGTGTCTCAATATGCTTTGACCTAGCATGATACATTGGATTGTTTGCTAGTTTGATGGAACTTTGGTTATCACACTTGATGACTATTGGTACTTTTTTCTTTTCTCCAACATCTTTAAGTATTCTCCTTAGCCAAATTGCCTCATAGGTGGCACTTCATAATGATTTGTACTCAAATTTTGTGGATGACAAATAAACAATTGGTTGTTTCTTACTACTCCAGGACACGATCATAGATCCAATACTATGATCATGATTATACTTTTTGTCATCTGGATCTCTTGCCCAATCAAAATATGAAAACCTGTCAACTCAACATTAAAAACATTAGTATATTCAATACCAAAATCAACAGTCCCTTTCAAATATCAAAGAACTCTCTTTGTTTCTTTCCAATGATTGTCATGAGGCTTATTCATAAATTGACTAAGAATGTTGATTGAATATGTAATATTTGGCCTAGTCATAGTGAGATAATTCAAAATTCCCACCAATTGTGGATACAAAGTACCATCCACTTTTTTTGTGTCATCATCATTTCTTAGCTTAACATTATGTTCTAATGGAGCAGATATTGGTTTACATGTATTTGTATTAAACCTCCCGAGTAACTCCTTTATATATTTGTTTTGTGTGATTAAGGTCTTACCATTGTCTCTTTATACCTCAATGCCTAAATTGTCCAAGGTCGTTCATCTCAAATTCTTGTGACAAATTTCTTTTGATCTCTTCAATCAACCTAGAAACACTTCTTGTTATGATGCGATCATTCACATATAAATATATCAAAACAATATGAGCATTTCCATCTTGCTTGTTAGGATCACTTTTACTTTTTATGAAACCTTGATGAAAGAATAAAGTATCAATTTTCACATACCAATATCGGGTGCTTGTTTGAGTCCATATGAAGCTTTCTTTAACCTGCATACAAGTTGTTCTTGACCTTGTTTTACAAATTCCTCGGGTTGAACAAGGTAAACTTCTTCTTTTAATTCTCCATTTAGAAATGTTGACTTAACATCCAACTGATGTAGCTTCCAATTATACTTAGTAGCCAACACAATAATTAATCTAATGATATTCATTTTTGCTATAGGTGCAAATGTATCTTCATAGTCTATCACTTCTTTATGTGAATAATCCTTGGCAACCAATATAGCTTTGTATTTGTCTATACTACCATCAAAATTAAATTTATACTGTTCAACCATTTTGAACCTATGGGGCTTTTGTTCTCAGAAAATAATGTAAATTCCCATGTTTCATTTTTAATTATAGAATCATATTCTTCTTTCATGGCATCCATCCATTCTTTATGGTATTTAGCTTTCTCATAATTTAAAGGCTCCACTACATTCATATCTCGAGTCATTAAATCATAGTCTTTATACCTGACAGGGGTCTTAGATTGTCGTGTAGTTCTCCTTAGTTCTTCATTGCTTTATGGAATTCCTCCATCTCTTCTAGGCATGCTTTGGCTACTTGTAGGGTCTATGATGCTTGAAGCTTCACCTTGAACTTGTTCATTTTCTTCTTTGGAACTTTTCCTCATTTTTTTTATATAGATTCCATACATCATAACCATCCTCTTTGGGTACTTCACCTGCATTTTCATGAAACAACACATCTTTGCTTGCAAATACCTTATGAGTGTTTGGATCAAACATTTTATAAGCTTTATGATCTATACAATAACCAACAAATATGCATTTAATTGCCTTGGCATCAAGCTTTCTTCTATCTTATTTTGTAATATGAGCAAATGCTTTGCTCCCAAAAATTCTTGAGTGATTAACTTTTGGTTTATATCCATAAAAAGATTCAAAAGGTGTTTTGTGCTCTAAAATTTTTGTACGAATTCTATTTTTTAGATACACAAGAGTACATATTACTTCATCCCAAAAACCATTAGAAATATTTTTACCTTTAATTATACTACGAGCACATTCAACCAAGGTTTTGTTTTTCCTCCCAGTTACTCCATTTTGCTGAGGAGTATGTGGCATTATAAATTGTTGTTGAATCCCATTGTTTTTGCAATACCTTATGAATTCCCTTGATGTGTATTCTCCTCTTTGATATGACTTGAGAATCCCGATGTACCTTCATGTTTTCTTTTCAACCATATTCTTGATTTCGTTAACATATTCAAAGACATCACTTTTATTTATAATAAAATAGACCCAAGTGTATCTAGTTCTATCATCAATGAAGATAAGGAAATAATATGCTCCTCCAAGAGATCTAGTTTGCATCCAAAAACATATGTATGCACTAGCTCAAGAATTTCTTGTTTCCTTTTATCTGTTTGTGTAGGAAACTCTTCCCTATCTTGTTTAGCTAATGCACATACTTGACATTCAACATGTTTACTCTTAAGCATTAGAAGACCCTTCGCCATTCCTTTCTTATGAAGTAACATCAAATCATTATGATTAAGATGACCATACATTTGATGCCATAATTCTTCCAGTGACATAGTTGTTGATGCCAACACTTGATGATCCCTCCTTGTAACATCAAGCTTGTGCAATCCTCCAACTCTATATCCTCTTGCAATGACTGTGTAGTCATCATGTATGTTTTTCACAACAGATTGTGACTTAACAAATTCAACTTTTAAATCTTGATATGCAATGGTGGATATTGAAATTAAATTCTTCTTTATTCATGGCACATACATGACATTACGGATTTGTTTCACCCGACCAACATGAAAAGTCACACATACATCTCAATTCCCTTTAATTTCATGTGGTCTATCATCTCCTAGATAGATATGAGCACCATTGTTGTTTTCATGATATATATCAAACTAGTTCTTATTACATGGCATATGAATTGAAACACCACATACCAATAAACTAGGCATTAACATCATCAGTTTCTGTTGATAAAGCAACATAAAAAAATAAAAAAAACTTGAGTTTTTTGAAATCATCACCTACTGTGGCATCTTTATCAACAAAATTTCCTGAATGTTTGTTATATTTAGACTCATTAAATTTCCTTCTCCTACAAGATTTAGCATAATGTCCAAACTTACCACATTATAAGCATACATCATTCCTCTTCACATTTGTATTTGTGCTTGTTGGTGTCGTTCCTTCTTTATTCCTTCCCCATGGATTTCCTTTGTAGGGTTGTTTCCCTTTTGTTACCAACGCCAGATCTGAACTATTATGAGATTTTCTATAGATATTCTTTATTCGTTCTTCTTCTTGCATAAAATACTTATCAATTCATCAAAGGTAGGGGCCTTTTCCCTAGTTGCAAGACTAGTGATGAACATTTGGTATTCATCCAACATGCCATTTAATGTGATAGTGACAATGTCAGTACTAGAAATCTTCTCGCCAATATCACCTAGCTTATCTTTCAACTATTTGTGTTCGTTGTCTCATACAAACCTTTGAGTGTCTCCCAAGTTTCATGGGATGTTTTACATTCCCTAATGTGCAAAATGATATTGTCCTTGAAGGACATTCTCAAAAGCACCTTCGCCTTGATCTCTCGCTTTTTCCAGTCGTGAACTGTGGCTGCAAGGGCAACTGGTTTGGCTTCGTCTCCCCATAAGATCGACCAAATGTTGTAGCCTTCCATCAATGTGTGCAACTTGAAATTCCAATTTGCATAATTTTCTCCATCTACTTCGTTGACTCATTTAAATCAGAATATGCAAATGGATTCACCATCCTACAACTTCCAATTCAACAAAAACATTTTGGCAAACATTTTGCCAATGCAAGTGGTTTTCAATGCAAAAGGTGCATAGTTTTAGGCGATGTCACAAATCTTCATGGTCCTACATTCGATTGCTTTCCAACAATGAAATACTAGGTCGATGCTTCCAACCCTAGCATTAAAGGGAGGGAGATGCTTCCAATCTTAGCATTAAAGGGAGGGAATGTAATAAAAAAGGAAGCAAGGACTTTAACTAAAACATTGAACGTTGAAATTCAACAAAACATAGATTTTGCAATTACAAGAATAAAATCTACTTTCCTTCACCCTTTGCATCTATGGATGGCTTGACAAGCAGAGATATGAGACTCTACACGGTAGGGGGATAGCCTTTGCCTTGGGGCCTTCATAACCACTGATAAATTTGTACACCTCTCTACACACAACCTCTCTTTTCCTCAGAACCTCAAAGCCCCAGCTTTGATACCATAATAGAGATAAGAGATATCTCACACAAACTAAGATAAACACACACACAAAGCCTATCTACTGCATTATATAAATGGTATTTGTACAATACTGAGAAGAGTTGCACCATTGATCGGGTTTAGGATCAAGGGCTCTAATTCCTCATGATTTGGATCAATCTTATCTTATCTTCTTGAGCCAAGTGCTCATCGGCTTCATTGACTTGGTTTGCAGCTCAATTGTAGCTCGTATGCACTAGCATGCTTAATTAACACTAACAATTTTTAATACTTCTAAACAAAATGTCTGAGTTTTTCAACCTTGTAACTTGGATTGTAGACTTCTACCACATGACCTGCTATTTTTTAAGAATGTCAGTAACTACTCTTCTTACCCCCTCCCCCCCCCCTTTTTNNNNCCCCCCCCCCCCCCTTTTTAAAAACCCGACAACTTCAAAGTAATGGCTTCTCCTTGGTTTAATCCATGTTGTATTCTTTGTACATGACCTCAATCAAATTGGCATCTCCTTTCTCGTTGCTTCCACACATCCGAATTTAAAAATATTTTCCATATTACCAACCTTCCTAACCTCCTAAGTCATCAAAACTATGGTGATCTTGAAACACGTCTCTCAATGCTCTTTGAGCATAAAAATACAATTTTAAAGAAATTGACGCAATATCTTACCTTCTTAAGACCCAATAGAACAATTGGTTTCAATGGATGTTAATCATCATCATCAACAATCGACAACTCCTTCACAATGATGGGCGACTATTCTCCACGGTGATAGGGAAAATCATAGTTTCTCTCACAAATGGTGGCTCAAAAAAGGAGATTAGCATGCAAATGGGAGCCAACACTCTTTCTTTACTTAAGCGATCCTTTTGATACACAACTCCTCTTAATCGTTGATGGCGACTCTCTTCTATTTAACCTCTCACAACGTTCAGTCTGTTTAACCAATTGATACACAACTTTGAGATTCTTCACTTGACTAATGAAGAATGACTCTAACCTGGATCTTATATGATTATTGGATGGCGATAAGGAAATTAATTATGAATGCTACAACTTTCAACAAACACTAACAAAAAAAACACCTTAAATTATTGTTACAACTCATTAACTAAGTGCTTGCATTGCTTCACAAATGATATATTGTTACAGCTCATTAACTAAGTGCTTGCATTGCTTCACAAATGATATATAAATATATATAGGAGAATACCCTAAAATAGACTTCTGAAAGGATGCAAGAAGATTCGTCTAAAAGCAATGCCTAACTAACAATCAAGGCTCCCAACACATCTCATGTAGAACTTTCTACATTGAGTCCAACACATCTCATGTAGAACTTTCTACATTGAGTAACCTGAGCAATTACAATATTCTAACAAAAAAGTAACAATCAAGGCTCCCAACACATCTCATGTAGAACTTTCTACATTGAGTAACCTGAGCAATTACAATATTCTAACAAAAAAGTATAAAGTATATGTTTACGTCGAAAGGCGTATACCTATTGACAATGGGCAGATTTAATAGGGGTTTAGTGCTTAATAAGTTTTCTATGGATAGGATTAAATATGTTTGGAATATTCTTAGTAGTCACACAAAATAAATGGCTGTGATTTCAATCATTAACTTCCTAACTATTATAAAGACATCCGTCTATGTGTTTATTTTTTTTACATTTACTTAATCATATTTAAAAATTACTTTGATAGCTAACTGATTGCCACCTAAATGATTAACAGAAATTAAAATATTAACACCAGATAAATGAAACTCAACTATTTATTTGTTAATCAATAATAAAATTTAATATATTATTTTAAGGACTCTTTTCATCTTATCAACCTTTCGACGTTGATCAACCACAATTATGTGGTTGTGCTAGTTACTAGTAACAGTGAACTTTTAACCATGCTCCAAAATTACAGATATTTAGATGGAAAAAATCCTCGAACCAAACAAAGATAGATAGTGTAACGAGTTGGGAAGAATCAAGATAGTGTAACAAGTTGGGAAGTCGTCCGCGACGCCACGCGTGGGAGTCATTGTATGTTCTGCGTTACCTTCCTCAACACGTTTACTTCCATTTCTTCTTCTCCTTCGTCCGCCGACTGAAAGAACCGAGGGTCTGTAAATCATGGAGAACGATAAGGGAATCGGCACAAGCAAGGGCAACGATAATGGTAATATTTCTTTGATAAACAAATTGAGGAAGGGAGCGCTGGATGCAGCGACCAGCATGCGGCTGATCGCGCAGTACACAACGGCTTTCATTACTTCTCAGGTGATGATAAATTCTTTTTCGCCATTTATTTCTTTCATTTTGGCCCCATTGATGTTGGATTAACGGCAGGTGAAGAAATTGAGAGCCAAAGACGAGAAGGAAATGATGGAAGCAGATCTTCAAGAGGATCGAACGCAAGCAGATGCAACCGATACAGCGGAGGCAGAGAGGAAGCAGCATCAACAGGAATCTCTCGGCTTCTGGAATTCCTGAATGTAATCATTTGGGTCGTTGTTTTCTTTATTTCAATGATGTTCTGTTTTCTGTGTTGAAATTGTCTATGTGACTTGGTTAGAAGAACAGCTTAGGTTTGTCCTGTGTATTCTCATTGTTCTCTACATTTTGTTTGGGCTCCTCCCAAGAAAGACCTGTAATATGTTACATTCCAGTTTCAGTTTATTTATATACGAGCACCTAATTTGCTACGATCTTATGTACATATTCCCTCTTCTCAAATGAAAAATGTTCACTGTAACCTTCAATAAATATTAAAATAGACTGAAAAATGAAAAACTGTAAACTTCAATAAATATTAAAATAAAATATGTTGTAGGTTAAAGATTCTACTAAATAAAGATTTTTTTTAGGGATATTTATCAGAAATCTAACGACAAATTGTTGGATTCTTAGATTTAAGTGATTATTTTTGTAAAATCTGATGGGAGTGCTCTGGAAGTTTTTCAGCATGAAGAATCCATTTCTAAGTTTTTTGCAGAATCCATTTCGGAATTCAGAAATGGATTCTGAACTAAATTTATATAGTCCACAAAAAAAAGCCATTTCTTAAAACAGCTAACCAACAACTTAAAATATACTTTCTCCCACTTCTAAAAAATAGTGCAATATCTTCATAGGCAAACTGGTCAATAAATAAATGGATTCTAAACTAAATTTATATAGCCTACGAAAAAAGCCATTTCTTAGAACAGCTAACCAACACCTTAAAATATAGGTTCTCCTCCCACTACTAAAAAAATAGTGCAATATCTTCATAGACAAACTGATCAATAAATAAATGGATTCTGAACTAAATTTATATAACCAACGAAAAAAAGCCATTTCTTAAAACAGCTAGCGAACACCTTAAAATATAGTTTCTCCCACTGCTGCTAAGGAATAGCCAACACCTTAAAATATAGTTTCTCCCACTGCTGCTAAGGAATAGTGCAATATCTTGATAGGCAAACTGGTCAATAAATATAGTAATTTTCCTTGGGTGGTGCCGGGATCCTTTCTCTGTAATAATAAATTTATTATCCATACTTTCTCACTGATCAATCAGTATCCATTCTGCTTCTCAATTATTATCCATTCTGCCTCGCTTATTCATTCTTGTATATTGGTATAAAATTCAGTATCATAATGTGTATTGAGAGTTGCAATTCATTCACTCAATTATTCATTTTCTTTAATCTCATGGTATACTGGAAGAAAGATCATTACCGACCACTTCTATCATTGAATCAATTCTCTGGTATATTTTCCTCCAAGATTCTGGTACCTTGAGAGTTATATGTTATCCGGTGTGATTGAATGAGTCGAAAACCAGTTTTACTGACATTAAGCAGAAGACACGGAGGAGAACAATTGGCAATTTTTCATAGGATATTTACAAGACGTTATAAGAGGAAGGGTCGAGGGGAATGCCAATCAATATGCATTTAGGAGCAGAATAATAGAATAATAAATGGTATAGCTTTTAGATTCAACCATATATATCCAGTTTATATACAGTATTCATTATTCAGTTTATACAGTATTTATTATTCTGCTGTTGTGGAGTGAATATTTTTTTCCAGGGGAACCATCTATTTAAGTGAACAATGAACACTTTGTTCAAGAGCATTAATACTCTGCATCTAACAGCTCACACTAGAGCATATATGCTTTGTAGTGGAAGTGTTTTATGTTTTAGTGTTCTATGTTTTGTTTTTTTGGTTGGACAAACAGATTTTAGTGTATGTTCTAGTGTTTTATGTTTTAGTTTTTTTCGTTGGATTTATAGATTTGAGTGGTTAAGTCTGTAAAATCATCTGAGTTTCTCATCAATCATTTGAGTGATTATAATTTGAATAGTTAAATCAGTATAATTTGAGTTTTTCATAATTTGAGTATCCCATCATAATTTGAGTGTCCGATGATTTTTTTTTTTTCAGAATGTTGATTATACATTTAAAAAAAAAAATTAAACAATAGAAAATTGCTATTTCTCTCAAATTTATATCACTAGATTTAGAAAACTGCTATTTCCCCTACATTTAATCACTAAATTTCTGTGAAAAATACTATAACTTAGAATGTTTACACATAAACTATTTTTTAAAATTAAAATAATGCATTTTAAAAAATAATACATTTTTAATTATGGCATTTTAGTTTAGTGGTAAACTCATGTGACTTGTTAAATTTAATTGATCTGCTCATTGTACTACACTATTTTGGTATAGTGTTTTAGAAGGTGCCATTTATTATGTTGATTGAAAACACCTTTAAAATGCATTGCAAATATTTTATAAGTATTCTATTGTGGTGATGTTTGTAATGATATACCATATCATGGTTGAATGTGCCAGCGAAAGTATTTATAAAAAGAATATATTTTATTAAAAAAACATTTAAATGTGCTAAAGTATTTAAAGTATTTATAAAAAAATATATTTTATTAAAATAAATATTCATTTAGTGCAACATATAATTCATATTAAAAATGGTTAAGTTGACAAAAAGTTATAGCAAGATCAACTCTATTTATGTATGAAGCTTTGTTAAAAACTGAATTGTGTAGCCTATAGAAAAATAATGCCAAAAACAAAGATATAGAGAGGTATTCACAAAAATGGAGGTTACCATGATGTAGAATAGAGAGGTATTAGGATTACCATGATGTGGCATAGGAACATTGTAAATGTATCATTGTTTAATTGCCAATAACTGACTGTGGGGATGAAGCCTTGAAAGTACAAGCCATGATATCACTAGAGGAAAGAATGTGAGAACGATAAGAGAACAGTTAATAAGAAAAGGACAAGTGGTTGAACCCTCAACCACCCCCATGAATGGAAGCATGGTCTAGCTGGAGAAAGTCATCCTGAAGTACCATAGGGTCCTGCAAACCCAGAAAAGACCTGGGGTTTCTTTCTGACATAAGGAACCGGATAGGAGGAATGTGTGTGCAAGGAACACAGGAGGATATGAAGAGAAGAGTGGAGAATGCGAGAGACATTGTTCGGCAGCAGAGAGCGAGTCGAAGGTCACGAGCTTGATGTGGAGAAAGAATCTGATAAACCTCATCGAGGTCATGACAGAGAGGGAGATATCTGAA
The DNA here is from genome assembly GCA_900067695.1 of Picea abies. Lineage (NCBI taxonomy): Eukaryota > Viridiplantae > Streptophyta > Pinopsida > Pinales > Pinaceae > Picea > Picea abies. The sequence goes on from CBVK0100043125.1 coordinate 25,478, forward strand.
AGTATGCAGAGAACAAGACCTGAGTAGAAGGCCGCGAGCTTGATGCTAAGGAAGCATCTGATAAACCTTGTAGAAGATGCGAAAGAGAAAGGATCGATGAGAAGTGGCATAAATTCCCTGGTGATATCATGTCTTGGCACGAGGTTGGCCAGAGTACTAAGAATGAATGCCTCTGAGCCTATGGTTGGGTGGAAGGATGAACACCCACAGTCAATTAGTTGGCCACCACATGTAATAGATAAGTAATCTTATACCCTGTGTATTTAAGTGGTAACTGTGAATTAAGGTTGGATATTCTATGAATGTTGCAGGGATGGACATGCTTGCTTTATGGTTATACTGTATCCCTTCAATTCTGCCTAATTGTGTATTTAAGAAAATAAGACATTCTCTGGCATGTACATGTAAATTCATGAGCCCTGTGGTGGTTCAAGTTAAAATAAATGAATTGTGAATTGTTGAATTTGGGCATAGCCTCACGTGTGCATGCCGACACTCCCAATCGCTACGAGGGAAGGGGTCGGTCAGGCTCAGGAGAAGTAGTGAATGTGTGCACAAAGCCTCTGTGAGGCGGGAAGAGATCAAGAAACCCTCCCCCCCTTAAGTGCTAGAGTTGATAGATGAGTGAAAGAGGTGCGTGGAGGATTTCTCTAAGCATTAAGTCCAAGAGAATTAGCACAAAATAAAGTATTTAAGGAGCTGACAGAACTCAGGTAGAATAGTGAGTTTCAAGCCCCTAAAGGAGAGATCCTTTCATTTGAAAGATGAATGGATGAGATGCCTAGGAACTATCCCTACCGTCAGATATACGATATAGTTAGCCCGGTGTTAACCACTTTGGGAGGACAGAGGTTTGGTAACACCAAAACCCTCGAAGTCCCGAAGTCCTGAAATTGATGTGGACCATGGATCTAAGGATCCTTCAGGATCCCTCATGATCGTTCGATCATGGGGATGTGAGTATTAACGTTGAGATCATATGGGATTCCATGTGTCGAGTGATGGGGTTGCCAGGTGTCCCTCTCAGAGTGGCCTAACAACGGGATCCAATGGACCCTTGAGTGGAAGTCACGAGCCATAGATCTCTGGGGTTACATGGATACCCTCGGACCGTCAGATCTAGGTTGTGGTCATCCTGACGTCGACCGACTCTGGGAGAATCGAAGTGTAAAGGCATGAGAATTCCCGAAGGTCAGAGTCCTAAAGTCACCCCAGTCGTTCGTTGGAAAAGGAAGTGTGGCGAAAGATCTGCCACTTCGGAGAAAAGTCACTGCGGGAGAAAAGCAGAGTTGGTTAGAGAAAGAACTCTCGAAGGTCGGAGCGTCAGAGTTCATTGGAACCGTCCATCAGTAGAGGACATGTGTCAGCAAATCCTTCGTTTCATAGGATATCCACTTCGGAGAAAGTGGCGTCGCATGGATGGAGAAGTCCTAAAGGTCGAGTGTTGGAGTCCATCCTAGTTGTTGGCATTGAAAGACACATGGCACCAGATCTTGTACTTCGAAGGTTTAACACACCAAAAGGAGGCAGGTATAAAAGGTTGAAGACTCTCGAATTCACAGGGAGCCAAAGGATATCTGAATCATCCATCAACTGGGACACATGTCAGTATATTGTTAACTCTAGAGGCTAGCCACTCTGGAGGATTTGAAGCTTGGTGCTTCGAAAATCCCTGAAGCTCGAAGTAACGGAGATGATCTAAACCCTCCGTCGTTTGGGGACATGTGGCGGGCGATCTATTACTTCGGAGGATAGCCACTTTGGAGAAAAGTGGAACAAGAACCCTGAAGGCCTAGAGGTCGGAGTCCACTTGAGTCATCAATCTCAGAGGATAGGTGTCGAAAGATCTGACACTCTGAAAGGATTGCACTTCGGAGGTTTGCAGTTTTGAGTACTTGGGAATTCGCTAAAGCGTCGGAGCCTGAAGTCTCTATGGGTCATTGATGTGGAAAGGGATAAGGGACCGTTGATCCCTCTCACGTCATTTCAAAACTTCGCTAGTTCGGAGTTCGGGAGAATTGGCGAGTGGTGAAGGGAAAACGCCCGGAGCTTGAAGCTCCGAAGCACCGAAATAGGCGCTTGTTTTTCTTGGTGTCTAGTCATAGCTTGCGGTCATACACCATTGTAGATGAAGGGAAGGGGCTAGGCCTAGAATTCAATTCTGAAGGCCGAACGTTGAATTCCCTGCTAGCTTGCGAGTTAGCCGAGGATCAAGCCTAGTCGTTGGATTGGCTGGTGGGTGGATCTCCACCATAGATTTAGGAATGTTGGAAGATCTCGAATATTGGAGAACTCGGAATGAAGCATATTGAGTTGGATCCACATGAAATCCACGTGGCCTTGACCAATGAACATCCGAGGAACTTAGGAGAGTTATATCTGCTAGTTCTGCGCTCGATTTTGAGCATGGAGGTCGTGGTTGGAAAGATCTGGACGAGCAGAATGTGATATAGACCTCGAATGGAGGATTTGAGATAGTTAAGGAAAACAAAATTATAATGTCCCGCCCCTTAAAAGAGAACTTAGGGGTCAGGTGTGTTACAAATGGGTATTAGAGCACGACAACAACACTTGGCCTGCTTGGGCTCATGCATAAGTCGTATGAAAATATTTTTGGAGGACTTTAAGGGGTAACACCCTATCTTACCCCATTCCTGAAAAGCTTAGTAAACCTCTATTGAAGAGAGGAATGAGGTCTTTTACTGTTGATAGATGTTTTGGAAATTTGCATGGTATGTTGCTAATGTTTCCAAATAAAGAAGATGACTTCACTCTGCAATCATATGTGTTGTTGTACAGACATAAGATTGGGTTACCAAGGCTAGGATGAGCATGTTGAGAATATTACTGCCAAGCGGAAATTTTCTGCATAAATTCCTTGAGTAGAAGGATGTAGATTAAAATACGGTTGGGATTTTACCCAATGATATTGAATCATGCTAATGGGTACTAATAGCAAGACTTGGATGTGAACGTATGGAAAAGATCCATAGCAGTAATAATTTATGCTTTAATCAAGGGTTAAACCTTGTGTGTGTGTATAATCCTCACAATCAGAGGAATGAGCCTGGTGACCATTCTCTAAAAAGGGAGAACATGCGCAACTCTCGGGCTTCGAAGGGAACTGAGAAACAAATTTTGTTTATGTGTACAGGAATTGTTGGGCAAGGTTTTTCTAATCAAGTTGATAAACAGAGTTGTAGAAATATAGAGTGATTGAGTGAGAAATGACAACAGCCTACCTTGCTTGTTGGATATGAAACTAATCTGCCAGAGTTCTTGTGGGAGGAGGAGAATGGCCTCCGTCCCTGACTGTGCTAAACAGAAGGAAGAATTATAGATGGAATGGTCAAGATCCATCTTGACCTAAAGATACTCTGGATTTCTGAACTAGGATACTTGGTAAGTAGTCCAAATGGTATTAGACATTATTGTTAAAATTAAGATAAAATGGTTGACTAAATGTTGATCGTGAATCTGGTAAAGAAAGTGTTGGGGCACTTCTAGAATTCCAATGGGTCAAATTGACATCAAGTGGTGGATGGTAGCCATATAGATATAATTGGAAGCTAGTTTGGTTGATTATGTTACCTTGGGCATGGTTATAACTGCCTAGATTGTATTTATAAGTTGGGTAATGTTCCAGGGAGGTTGAGGCAAGAGTGTCTTCTTGCTAGTTGTTATTGTATAAAAAGGGAACATAGTTATGACTATGTTTGATTCAACTTCCATGTGGATGTCATGTGAATGACTGCAAACTCTCAAATGAGAGGGAAACTCAGTGTTAAGTGTTCCTATGAAGCTTGTCATAAGGAGAGCAGCAATATCCTTGGAGGAGGATATGGAAATCTAAGATGCCCATGTGCATGCATGACATGGAAGGGGTGCAAGCAATGAGCTTGCATGATGAATGTTTGGTTAGGTTTGTGTGTTTTTATGCTTGAATGCATGGATTTAATGCATTGTGAAGCTTCTTGATATGAAGCCTGATAATAATACCATTTAGGTATGAATGATATTAAATGTGAAAGTGATGAACATGTATGATGTAAGGATATATGTATACTAAAGGCAGAGTATGGCTGCCATGATGAGTGATATGTAAGGCAAGAATTGCACTTGCCAAGATTAAGTGAAAACCATGGATGCATGGTTGACTCCATTTTTAAAGAGTCATGAAAGTTTTGTTTTGAATGATAGCTTAAGGGGGAATGCACTCCATCCCTCAGGAAATATGAGTATAAATAAATGAATGAATAAATGAGTATGTTTGATTGAATAGGATTGGTTGAAGCCCTGTGAAGAAAAGGCAGTGAGGCCTTTAGAGATAACTCAACTAGGTTGAAAAGTCCCAGACGATATAGAAAGAATTGGAAGAAGGGGAGAGCCCTCAATTATTTTATTGCTGAGTATTATGTTTTATCTGGGATGAGAGAGTTGGTACGCAGATGAAAGTAAATGTTTTGGAACCATAGTGATGGTGGTCGTATTGTTGTAGAAACAATCGAGATTTGTTTGTGTTGCACTCATGAAAACATTAAGGATAATGTGATGAAGTGCATAAAGATGTTCTAGGACATGTTTGAAAATGTTTTATTGTCTTAACATTATGCACAAATTTTTTTAAAGGCAGTTGTATGCCATGGATACCCAAGTAGAGTATGATTCAAGAAGAAAACCCTATCGAATCAAGATACTCAAGAACCTAATAGAAAAGATGAATTCGAGACTCTCATCGAAGGGAAGACTGATCGCGGTTGTCAAATCGACTTCAATACCACTAGAGTTAACGGATCAAACACCAATCGTTCGATTAGATCGACGGTCAGGGATCATTGCAGAGTGCGAATGTGAAATTAATGGGCGTGCTAGTTCACGGCCTGCAATCAACCAACGTCGTTGATCTCGTCGAGGTGGAAGATCAACGACCACAATTAGACAGAGTCGGGTGAAAAATTTCCAGAATGGGCCCGCAATCACTATGAACCGTCAATCTGTGAACATAGATAGATGGTTGGGAATCATTGCGGAGCGCAAAGGCAAAATTTATGGACGTGCTAGTTCACGGCCCGCTATCAACCAACACCATTGATCTCGTCGGGGCGGAGAATCAATGACCACGATTAAAAGAGTCAGGCAAACACTTTTCATATTGCAAAGATTGAACTCTTTGATAAAGAGCGAGCATATTGGGATTCCGCAATCGCTATGAACTGTCGATCTATGAATGATCGATGGGTGAACCTGCAAGGAACCCATGCGTTAATGTCACATAAAACTCGTACTGTGATTGGGTTCTGTGGTTGAATTTAGCACATCGAAGCTTTGTATCAACCTAAATTCTTAGTCAAACACTTACGTGTTGGCATTATTATTATTATCTGGAAATCATGTGGTTAAAATCGATCGAGGGCTAAGATCAACGGCCCGTGATCATTGTGGATATTTCATATGCACACGGGTTAACGCCAAGACCTGCACCCATAATTTAAATTCAATATAGCATTGTTTTGATTTTGGGATCCGATCATAGATCGGATGGACCGTATCCATTGCGGAGATCAGAAGGATAATTAAACCATGAGTTAGTTGAGGTTACACAATCCCTTGCAGCTGTTGGATCTAGGGAAAGACAGGGGATTTAGCCAGGATAATAGCACTCGGACATGGGAGCTAAAAGGGTAGCACTCGAAAAGAATAGAGTTGAGGTCACATCTCTCAGTCGTATGGAGAGAAAATGGAGTTCCTCCAGACCAGTCAAGGAAGATAGAGTTTAAACTCTGCATAGACTGTGGTTGCAAGGACTAGGTCTAAGGGAATAAAGGTGCTCATAGCTAGCACATTGCATGGAATTGCTCAAGGAACTGCATATTTGCATGAAAGGGGGACCTTCCAAAAATTTTACGTACATTATATGGATGTCAAAGGAATTCTTAAAGGCATTCATGTGAAACCTGGAGTTTCATGAATGACGATTTTAGGGTTGTGATCGATTTAGAGCAGAAAATACAGTTATGCTAAAATAATAAATATGGACAAAGAATCCATATGGTAATAAGTTGGTTGAATTCCAACACACCTTGGCGAGAGTGCCTAACCTGAAAAGTGATAATCTGAAATCAATAGAAGGGCACATTATGTGTGAATGTGGCCATGGACATTGGCACATTGATTAAATTCACTTAATGTTGAATTGCATCTCAAAAGGTTGATATATTGAACTAATGCATGTGTAAGGAATGAAATTTCCTTTTTCTTTATATCCTTGAATAGATAAAAGTGATTTGATTGTTATCATGCATAATTTAAGAATTGTTTATGATGACGTTATAAAGGTGCAGTGAAAATATATTTGCATGGGAAACTAACAATGTGTTTGGTTGATTGAAGTTGAAAGTGAAGGAAGAAAAGAGTCTTGGATATGGCAGTGCTATAATTCCATAAGGAAGACTAATTACCTGCCGAGCCAAACCACAATGAATGGTATTTTCTTTGAAGCGGATGAATTGCATTGTTAGTGTGCACAGTCCTAAAATTGTTTGTGAACCACTGCAAGTGTGCAATGAACATATAATGTGCATGAGAACTAACAACTTGTTTGGCTAAGGAATGTTGAAATTGCAGGAAGCAAAGGGTCTTGGATATGGCAGTGTTGTAAGCCCATAAGGAAGACAAAAATTCCCTGTTGAGACAAACTACTATGGGAAGGAAAGTCCCATAATTGGTGAATCTAGTTCTGTGCGGAACATATCTGAAAATAAATGAGGAAATTGGAAGATCTATGGGTGACAAATTTGCAATAAAATTCTGAAATTTAGAATTTATGATGATGTCTCATGAATTTCTATATACCTATGATATAGGTGAGAAGAAAAGATATGTCCAGAAAGGACAGATGAAGGTTGTCAAGCTGAAAAGCATGATAGAGGCCATTGTTGAGACATGAGAACCCCGTGGTAAGTCATGATCGCCTGGAATATGTTGTGTTGAGGTAACACAAGCCAGAAGGATGCCTCGACAAAACAAATATGAGGGAAGCCTTGACTGTAAGGCTCGATGAAGTCTCTGGAATTCTTCCTGTGAGAGAAAACCTTGGCAAGGCAAGATGGATCGCCCGAGGAACTGTATAGTATAGAAGGGGGTGCCTGAGCCTGGGCCTGGAGGGTGAGTGACTGCAAGGAAGAAGAGACTCTTATAGTTCTTGTAAACTATTGATTGGGATCATGCACACAATGGGTATGTCCGTGAAGAACAGTGAGCCTAAATAACAAGACATCCATGTGAATGCAAACCCATGAACTGCATAGATAAGTATTGTGCTAGATTATGAAATTTTCCACTTGAAGTTTGAACAAGAGTAAGATGTTTGCGCATAAAATTGTGATTAATATTCTTCTTTTCCCAAAATTATTGAAGGCAGATGACTAAGGCCAAGGGTCTGGAAAGGACCTGACCAAGAAAGAGGTCAAGACTTCTAAAGTGGTTGAATGAGAAAGGCATGACAAGTGTTACTGAGAAAGAACATCGAGGATGATGTTCCTTTTAAGGGGGAGGGTATTGTAACACCCATGTTTCCCCCAATTTGTAATTAATCATTAAATAGGATTACCATGTTGTGGCATAGGAACATTGTAAATGTATCATTGTTTAATTGCCAATAATTGATTGTGGGGGTGAAGCCTTGAAAGTACAAGCCATGATATCACTAGAGGAAAGAATGTGAGAACGATAAGAGAAGATATCACTAGAGGAAAGAATGTGAGAACGATAAGAGAATAGTTAATAAGAAAAGGATAGGTGGTTGAACCCTCAACCACCCCCATGAATGGAAGCATGGTCTAGCTAAAAAAGGTCAGTCCGAAGTACCATAGGGTCTTGCAGACCCAGAACGAACCCAAGGTTTCTTTCTTATAAAAGGAACCAGATAGGAGGAATGTGCATTCAAGGCACACAAGAGGATATGAAGAGAAGAGTGGAGAATGTGAGAGGCATTATTCGACAGCAGAGAACGAGTCAAAGGCCATGAGCTTGATGCAGAGAAAGCATCTGATAAACCTCTTCGAGGTCATGACAGAGAGGGAGATCTCTGAAAGTATGCAGAGAACGCGACCTAAGCAGAAGGTCACAATCTTGATGCCGAGGAAGCATTTGATAAACCTCGTAGAAGATGCGAAAGAGAAAGGATCGATGATAATTGGCATAAATTCCCTGGTGATATCTTGGCTTGGCACGGGGGTGGACGGAGTGCTAAGAATGAATGCCTCTGAGCCTATGGTTGGGTGGAAGGACAAACACCCACAGTGAGTTAGTTGGCCACCACCTGTAATAGATAAGTAATCTTATATCATGTGTATTTAAGTGGTAAATGTGAATTAAGGTTGGATATTCTATGAATGTTGTAGGGATGGACATGCTTTCTTTATGGTTAATAAATGAACTCTGAATTGTTGAATTTGGGAATAGCCTCAAGTGTGCATGCTGACACTCCCAGTCGTTATGAGGGAAGGAGTCGGTCAAGATCAGGAGAAGTAGTGCATGTGTGCACAGAGCCTCTGCGAGGCGAGCAGAGATNNCCCCCGCCCCCTTAAGTGACAGACTTGATAGATGAATGCAAGAGGTGCGCGAAGGATTTATCTAAGTGTTAAGTCCAGGAGAATTAGTGCAAAATACTTAAGTTTTTAAGGAGCTGACAGAACTCAGGTAGAATAGTGAGTTTCAAGCCCCTAACAGAACTCAGGTAGAATAGTGAGTTTCAAGCCCCTAAAGGAGAGATCCTTTCATTTTAAAGATGAATGGATGAGATTATTTTGGGAGGAGCCGAAGTTCTTCACAATCGTCGAATCTGGAGAAGGAACACGGGTGTTAACCCTTCGAGTGCTTTGGACTTCACGAGTCCAATGAATTGAGCATATTCATTGCACAGGAGGTGAATCCCCCGAAGTCCTGAAGTAAATATGGGTCGTAAATCTGTAGATGCCCGTGAACTATCCCTACCATCGAATATACGATATAGTCAGCCTGATGACAAAGGTTTGGTAACACCAAAACCCCCGAAGTCCCGAAGTCTCAAAGTTGATGTGGACCATGGATCTAAGGATCCTTCACGATACCTCACGACTGTTCGATCGTGGGGACGTGAATATTAATGTCGAGATCATGTGGGAGCCCATGTGTTGAGTGATGGGGTTGCCAGGTGTCCCTGTTAGAGTGGCCTAACAACAGGATCCAAGGGACACTTGAGCGGAAGTTACGAGCCGTAGATCTCTGGGGTTATGTGGATACCCTCGGACCGTCAGATCTAGGCCATGGTCATCTCAATGCCGACTGACTCTAAGAGAATTGAAGTGTGGAGGCATGAAGATTCTCGAAGGCCGGAGTTCCGAAGTCACCCTAGCCGTCCGTTGGAAAAGGACACGTGGCAAAAGATCTACCACTTTGGAGAAAAGTCACTCCAGAAGAAAAGCAAAGTTGGTTAGAGAAAGAAATCCCGAAGTCGGGAGCATCGGAGTTCATCGAAACCACCCTTCAGTAGATGAAAGGTGTTAGAAGATCCTTCGTTTCAGAGGATATCCACTTCAAAGAAAGTGGGGTGTAATACCCCAAGGATGAGCCCCAGTTAGGTCTATGTATTGTAAATATGTTTTATAGGCTAGTGAGCCAAGTGTATATAAGTTGGTGGGCTTATGTGTTTATTAGGCCAGAAAGCCTAGGAGTTAAAGGCCAGGATCCTGATTTTATATATGTAATTATACAGATCATTAATAAAATATAAACATCGTTGCATGTAGACCAACCACGAAGAAAGACTGATGGGAGACTAAGCTTCCACAAGGTGGGTAAGAAAAAGGGGCTGAAAGGTTGGAAACAGGGGCTAATATTAGGGGCTTAAGTCCTTGAGGATAATAATTTATTATTATTCCAAAGTGGTGTGAAAGGTATTTTTTTTATCCTAAGTTCCTGGAAAAGGGAATGCATACTTGATGGAGTGCATGCAGCTTCATGGGAGACATGTGTCGGCCCAGGCACATGCAATTTAACCCAAGAATTGATCCGTGATGGGGGTTCATCCTCCATTCTTCCGTCTGTTGTCTGAACCGTGTGAGTGGGCGTCTGATCTCTGCATACCCTCACGCAGAACTGAAACCAGAAAACCATGATGTTTTCCAGAGAAGCGGACACATGTTCCGTCTGAACCGTTTGAGTCTGCATTCAACCTCCCATTTTCCATCCTTCCTCTAAGCTCGTGGGTGTCCATCGTCGACCTCTGTAATTTTCTAGTCACGCACCTTAAAACTAGTGGGGAAAACCCATGGACTAATTCGTCATCTAACCTGTTCGACCTTTGCATAGTCACGCATCCTGAACCTAGTGAGAAACCGTGGACTTAGTCGCGTATTCTGTGAAACCTTAGCATGCCGTAATTTTCTATGTCGTATGTGTTATAACTGTGGGCTATTGTGGCCACACAGTCCCTTGGCTGAGTGTGATTTGATGTCGTCATCTGTTCCTTGTTGAGCCTTACTGTTGTCCTCCTTGTGCTACAACAAAACTGAAGAAGCAGGTTGTCAAGCATGTGTGCAACACTCTCTCCAGGTGAGGGAGGTGGTTGTGGTTGAAGTGGCAGGTTATCAGACCTGTGAGCAACTCTCTCCAAGTGAGAGAGTGCGCAGAGGAAGTGAGAACTCCTGGAAGGGGTCCTGTAGCTGCCACAGAGCTCAGAGAATTATGGTCCGACCTGTTGCTGAAGCCCAAGGCAAGGGAGGTTTAGCATCCAAAGGAATGTCATGTGTGACAGTGAAGTTGTATACTCCTCGGGTGGGACAGGCATGTGGGGAATGAGATTCTGTGAGCAGTGGGCATAAGTGGCTCCTGGGAGAGAATCCTTCCTCATAAACTATGTGTCTTCCTGTTGACCTTGCCTAGCCTAGGATTCCCTTGCCCCATGGAGCTTAGTCCCAGCTCGGGGGTGACCTACTATTGAGAGTGATGAGCAGTGTGGTCTAAGGGTGGGAGGTTCGTGGAAGGTCTGCACGCAGCTGGTGGTGTTATTCCAGTTGAAAGATAAGTATAATTTACGTGCTTAATTTTATGTTATGCATGCTTGTGATGATGAAATGTTATCATGTATTCCGTGTGTATATGAATTATTGTCTATTACATTTGAATCTGTATGGTAGAAGTAACTCTGTTTTATCGTGATTAAAATTCATTAAAAATGAATGTTATATATTTATATGTGAATGTTCCGCAATGGTAGCATTATCTGGTCTCTGTGGAGGGTCGGGGATGCTACAATTTGGTATCAGAGCTAAGTAGTGGCATTGTTCGGCCTGTGTGTTGGTTGGGGATGTTACAAATTAGTATCAGAGATAAGGATTTCAACATTGAGCCTGGATGGGCCATGTTAGTGGAAAGTGAAGCAAAAGTTTCGAAAGAATTGTTGTCAAAGTAGACAAAATTCGAGTTCAGAGCCAAGGTTTTAACGTCGAACCTGGATGGGCCGGATAAGTGGTCTTTAGACCCAAAGTTTCAGGTGGAAATTGTGTCTGGAGGAACCAATTTTGGACCTGAAAAATGTTCCTGAGTGCCAAGATGTTACCTTGGCAGTGTTAACAAGCCTAGGAGGAGTAGCGGTATCGTAAAACCATGACAGAAGTGGTGTTGGACCGCATAGTAATGTGTGAACTGGTGAATTATTGAATAAGTTTCAATTGTTTCTCTTCTTTGAGTTGCAAGTGCAAGGAGTGCACATTGTCCACAAGGAGTGCACATTGTCTACAAGGAGTGTGTTGACAGAGGTGAGTTAACCTCAGATAATCTCAAGAGAGATACGTTGAACCTTCATCAGTAGAAGTGCAAGGAGTGCACAGGAAGAACTTTGTGTTGAGTTCAGAGAGAGATAGAGTCACTGAGAACTATGTAGGGCTCTACCAGGTGGGCATAGAGTGAGTGAAAGTGTGCACAAAGAGAACTCTTTGTCGAGTTCAGGGAGAAGAGTATCAGAGGAATATACTCACATATCTGTTGAACACTCTATAGAAAACACTCAGTAAGGTGTTCTTTGAGAAGAAGGTTTACAGGAGGGCATGAAGTTTTCCTTTGAAAGGAAACAGAAGGGTTGAGACCCTTAGGAGACTGAGTAAATTGAAAATATCAGAAGAGATAATGCAAGGAGTGCATAGGATTCAGACTTATTCCAAGTCCCAAAGCTCAAGAGGGATAGCATTAGCAGAGATGCAGCCAAGACCCAAGATAGTTGGGTTCACGGGAGAAAGTTCATAGGTCGAAACCTTTGAATATCCACAAACTCTTCCAAGTTGGAAAGAGTAAACAACTCAGGAGGAGGAGCGACAACAGTTTTCAGATATATTGTGGGGAGGAGCCTAGACCATTAGATCCATGACTAGGAAAGCAAAGGAGAGCGTTGAGGAGGAATATATCCCATCTATTGGATATGAGCGCAAAGGACCAGAAACTGTTGGATTTGAAGGTAAATGCACAATACTTAACCCTTGTGTTCATGGGAGAACTGATTCACCGAAGTCCCGAAGTAATTAGGGACCGTCCATCGTCAAGGCTGATAGGTCGCGAAAGATCCATAACTCCAAAGAGAACCACTTCGAAAGTTTGTGGTTGGGGAAGATACGAAATCGTCGAATAACCGAAGGCCGAATAAGATCCAGGTCATCGGTTTCCGAGAGATGTGTGTCAGAATATCTGAGACTTCGGAGAAGGTCACTTCGAGAATTGCAAGTGTGGAGCACAATAAATTCCTGAAGTCCTGAAGTCTCGAACGTCGAAGTAAATCACAACCATTTTTTGTGGAGGACACGTGGAGAGAGATCAGGAAGTTCAAGGGCAAAAACCTATGAAAGGAAGTCGGAAGGAATGAAGAAGATCTAGACCATTGGATCCAGAAGAATGTGTGCAAGAAATCAGTGTATTTCGGGTGAAAGCACTCTGGGAGAAATGGATGCGTAGGAGTTTGAGGCTCCCAAAGCTCGAAGTGCCGAAGCCACTTGTGATCGTTGATCATGCAGGAGGGTACGTGTCAACAGATCATGAACTCTAGGTGAAAACACTCTGGGAGAACGTGAAGGACAAAAGTTTGAAATTGTCGAAGCCTGAATAGCCGAAGCAGCTAGGAGTCGTTGATCTGGGTTGGACAGGTGTCACTAGATCACAAACTTCAGAGAATCGTACTCTGGGGTTTTTGTGAAGTTTTGTTTCGGAATGTTCTGAAGCTCGAAATGTCTAAGGGTCGTTGATACGAAGGAAGGAACATGGATCATTGATCTATGAGGAGACACGTGGAAGACGGAGACTCACTATGTTGGACAACCGTTGATCTGAAAGTGGATGTGTGGCGCTAGATCTGGAACTCCAGGTATGGAGCACTCTGGAGGAAAGCAGAGGGTGAAAGCACCGAAGTCCTGAAGGAGATCTCAATCATTGACCGAGGAGGAGGTCGAAGGACCCTTGATATAGTCTTGGTCGTAAAGACCCAAAGTCCCAAAGTAATCGAGGACCATTGATCTCAAATTAACAAGGACCATTGATCTTTGCAGCGATATCTCCTGAAGTCCTGAAACTCCAAAGTCTCAAAACTCAGACTCCTGAGGTTCCATAGTGAGTGTCAGTCGTTGGATGCTAGGTAGACGTGGACTGTTGATCCACTCTACTTCGCGAGTTCGGTAATCTGGAACTCTGATATATTGTTGTGTTGTGTTTGAAATTTCCCGAAGTTGAAGGCTTGAGTAAGCACCTATTGATTTATCACTTGGTCATAGTCATGGTCCCATGCGAATGAAGGGCCCAAGGAAAACTGGGGCTAGTGCCCGAAAACTGTGTTAAATAAGGAAAAAGGGGTTAGGAAGGAAGCTCGTGGATTTCATCTAGTTCAGACCTGCATCAGGGAGGTACTGAAGACCTGGGAACCTTATGATAGGGTCCAACAAAGATATAAGAGCCATTAGCTCAGAGAAAAGAGATCGTTGCACAAGAAATGCATCAGAGAAGAAGGACAGGGAAAATTATTTATTCTACATCTGAGATTTTTCAGAAGTCATGGGATCAGATGTTGGGTTCGATAAGCAGCATGGA
>CBVK0100043126.1:0-39577 GCA_900067695.1 Picea abies
GTCTTAAGTATGGAAAGGTGGGGCAATTAGCTGGAGTTATAGTAGGTAGAGTGGGGTTTGCGAGTTCAAGGAGTCTAGCGTCAAATTGTAGATAACCGGAGTTTTGGGTGCAAGATGTATATCTGAACACGGGGCATGAGAGTTCGATAATGCCTTTGAGGGAACTTATGGCCATAAAATTGGCTAAGTGTGGAAACGAATTACGGTCGGTCAGACGCGTGATGTGAAGATATAGACGGATGTAGAATTTCTCACTCTGCCACCCTGGGAACCCGTGAGCATAAATATGTGACTAAGAATAGAACCAAAAACAGATAATACAGGGAAAGAAGAAAAGAGAAGAATGGGTAAGTATAGAATAGGAAAAATAAAGGCAAAAAATAATTGTATTCATCACACAAGAACACTTATTATGATAATTATCAAGCTATAGAAACACATCAACTATGGGAAAAATATTTTCGATAATTATCAAGCTATAGAAACACATCAACTATGGGAAAAATATTTTCAGCCATGGAATATAGCTGGAGCTCAATAGACCCTGGTTCAAGATAAAAGAGATGTTGTTTATATATATCTCAACAAGCAATAGACAAAATATATGACTTGGCACATTTATATGCAAGCATTCAGATGGAGTCATCATAGGTAGAGTGAGGCCTGGGAGTTCAAGTCTGGGGTCAAATTGTAGATCATCGAAGTTTCAGGTGCAATATGTATACTGTGAACACGGGTCATGAGAGCTCGATGGCGCCTACGCAGGAACTCGCGGCCATAAAATTCACCAAGTATGAAAACAAACAATGGTCAGTCAGACTCATGATGTAAAGATATAAATGAACATGGAATTTTTCACTCTGCCATCTCGGGAACCCGTGAGCATAGACATGGGACTAAGTATAGAACCAGAAACAAATAATAGAGGGGAAGAAGAAAAGGGAGAATGGATAAGTATAGAAGAGGAAAAATAAAGGGAGAAAATAACTGTATGCATCACAGAACAACACTTAGTGTGATAATTATCAAGTGATAGAAACACATCAACTATGGGAAAAACATATAGCTGGACAAATTGGACAACGCATGCATATCAGAGTTTTTTGTAACCATACCTCTTAGTCTCAGGCATATGCATTGTATTTGCTACGGCACGTTTCTCTCCAGTGTTTTCAGATGTGGCACATAAGGCTCCATCCTTGTGCCCAATTACTGTGTTCTTGTTTCAATGTAGCAATACAGAGAATACAATGGACATGAAAGCAAGCTGCTACATAGGAACACATGAAAAAAAAGATGGAGTACAAATTTATTTATTTCAAGATAGCAGCACAGAAAATAGAATTGACATGAAGACAAGTTAATATACAGGAAGATATGGAGTATCCAAGGAAAAAAAAAATAGAGTTGCAAACCAGTGTAACAAATATAGACAGAGTAAATGAAAAACAATTGGATATGGAACACAGGTAGAAATATGCACCTTTGCATGGATTCTTCTACATTTTTTGTTAAGAGTTCTTTGTCGTGTCTAGTTTTCCTGTTTATTTCTATGAAAAAAAGTACAAAACAAAATGGACATGAACATAAGTTGACATGTAAAGAAAAAAGCAAGGAATATGTACATAAAGTAAATAAAATAGAATAAAAGGAATAGAGTAAGAGATAGTGTTAGAAGAAAGTACCATTTTTTTTTTTTTTTGTTCATTCATGTTTGTGTATATATAAAAAATTTGTGCCCAAAATCAATTACAAAGTAGGGAAAACTAAGAAGTTGGATAGCTTGGTTTTCTGCAACAAGATAGACATAAATGCTTTGAAACATAGAAATATGATTTTGCAATATGTTTGATGTATATTTCATAATTCAAGTGCAATACCAATTGTATCACGATCAGACTAGTTTGTGTACAAACTAGGGAAAACTAAGAAGTTGGATAACTTGGTTTTTTGCAACAAGCTAGACAGATATGCTTTGAAACAAAGAAATATGATTTTGCAATATGTTTGAAGTATATCTCATAATTCAAGTGCAATACCAATTGTATCGTGATCAGACCAGTATGTGTATAAGATAAAGACGATGTATTGAGAAATGGGCACATTCGACCATACATGGTCAATAAGTGTGTTTTGTACATGGCTTGTGTTGTTCAAAAGAAAGCGGAGACTATATTTTCACATGTAGTTTTCCAATTCTTTTGTTCTGGCATTATTTTGTAGCATGTCAATATTGAAGTCTCCTACAATGACAATGGTTTCATTCAGATGAAAATGGTCTAATGCATTAGAAAGAACATTTAGTATGTTGGAGAATGTTGCATGGGGAGCAACATAGAGATTTAGTATCGCAATTTCTGATCCATGGAAAAATACTTTTGCAAGCACCATATCCACATTGTTTTCTTTGAAATGTATATGCTCCAAAATTGTTACATGTTTTTTCACCAATATCATCACCCCATGTGTAATGTAACTCAATATGCAATTGTGATTTGGAAATTGCTTGTTTTGCATGCATAACGCCATGTATGTTTCCTGTAAGCACAGAATATCAGATTGCATTGTGTCATAGTCATTGAGTATATCATCCATGTGTGCATGTAAGTTGTGTGTGTTAAGTGAGAGAATTGATACAGATGAGTTTGCTTGTATGGATTGGTAATCATACTGCAGATGCCACTTTGTGGTAGTCCTCAGGCGTTGCATCTCAATATCAACTTTGTGTTTGACTTTGAAGTTATTTTTTGTAAGAGGTATTAGTAAATAAAAGGAGTATATACTTCTGACACAGGATAGTGTTGTGTATACAAGTCCATGTATTCAAATTCCACCAGGCTCAAATGCAACACTATCAAGTGTTAGTCCTTGTGATCTGTGGACTGTAAGTGCACATGCAAGTTTAATTGGAAATTGTTTTTGAATCTTCAGTCGACCTATCTTTGTTGATGTCGATATTGGTTTTGATATTTGCAAGATAAGTGTCCAATCGCTTGCAGTGTTTGAATTATATAGATAAGCCAACTTGTTTTCTTGTCGGTGGCCTATATGCGGTTCATGGAACTTAATCCAGAGGACATCAAGTTTTTATGTTTTGGTATAGCCTTTAAGTATTCCATCTGTACCATTGACCAATCCATCTCGTGAATCATAGTTGCAGGCATATATTTCAACCAACATGTCTAATTTCAGGACAAGTTGTAAAGGTAAAGTGGTTGTATGTTCATGATGTGGCACATTTCCATGGTTGTCTTCTTTGAGGTCAATTGAATTGATGATGATATCATCACCAGGCATGAGTGATAGCATGTACCTATTATGCATTGCAACATCCCTATTTGTGTAGAACAGGTAAGGGAAGGTTGGGTCTGTTGGTGCATGTTGCATGCCCCTCGAATTGATATATGTTAAGTCATCATGCTTTTGGCTATTTGTCTTCATTCTATTCAGAATTGCAATAAATGTTTCATCTGTCTAGTGCATTGTAGTATGCAAATCAAAGAATTTAATATTGTCTTTCCAGAAATCATGTGTCATGGTTTGCATGTTGACCATAGGTTGTTCAAATATCAAAGAATCTTGGATGGGTTGTGCCTGGAAAAGATCCCCACAGAATATCATGTTAATGTTTCCAAAGTATTTTGTGTGCACATGTTTTATGTTTCTTAGTCGGTTGTCATTGGAATACAAGAAGTGACTTCCAATCAAAGATGTATCATCTATGAAGACAAGTTGCAGTTCGTCATAAATCTTATACAAGGTATCTAACATTTCCTTGCTGAGTGGAAGAAATCGTGACTTGTTAAAAGGAATCAAAAATGTAGAGTGGACTATTGTTCCACTTGCATTATATGTAGCTTTTCCTGTGTATGCAACTATTAGGCCCTTTGGTTTCATAGGATCAGAGGAATTGTCTGAATCCTAGATTCGTATAAGCATTTGGAATAGTGCTTTCGTTGTGAATGTCTTGTATGTTCCTGCTCCGCCTATAAGGAACAAGTGCACAGGAGTGTGCATGCTCAAGCGTTTTTTAAGCGCAATGTCCTTTAGAATTTTTTGTTGTTATCGATTCAACAGACATCTGATTCTGTGGTATTCATTATTTTTAATAAGGAAAGGATGTTTTGTGACTTGAAAACCAAGATTGATACATTTTTTAATGTTGCCTACTCGAGGATGAGGCAAATCTGCTTGCAATTTATAGGACTCGTAGGGAGTTCTGGCTATTTTTTGGTTTGTGAATGTCTCGTCAAGATTGTGAGGGTTTTCTAGTTCATTAACTGCACTTTCTAGATCACCCCATGTTGGATTGACATTGTAAGTAAATCTAGATTCATTGGTTTGCATTATAGTCTCAGAGGAAACATACGCAGTGTTGGACCTTGACCAAGTTTTGAGGATCCTTGGTCATATTAGACCTATTTAGGAACTTCGGCAGGATGTCAAAGGCGGAGCACAAGTCGAAGCAAAGATCACGGGATCTCAGCCCCTTTTTAGGGATTTTTGGGTTTTGGGCTTATGTAACGGGTATGGGGATGTCGACCCATGGGTTTACCCATGCTTAGGCCTATTTTGTAATGTATAAATAGAAATCTAGGCGATGTAAAGAAGATTCAGTTGTAAGTCGATAGGCTAAGTGCAACTGATAATTGTAAATGCTTTGTGCATGCAGTGTGAGAACTCGCAAGGCTAAGTGCGAGTGACCGTAAGAGATAGTGAAAAGGATTTGTGTTGTGACCTAGCTCGGGGAAGGAGGATCTGGTGGAGTGCACACATATCTCATGTCCTATGTAGAGTATGATTTTGTGGCTATGTGCATGTAGAAGATTGACAGAAGATAATAAAGAGAAGAAGAGTTGGTGGACGTAGACCCAGGCCAGGGGTGAACCACGTATATCATCTGTTGCTATGCTTTTTGCGATGTATTGATGTATTTATGTGTTTACTTGCTTAGTGATTTGGTATAGTTGAATGATAGATAGATCTGTAGATGTTATGTGCTTAATAATGTGAGTGAACGCTAGATCTGATATGTTTCCTTATGCTAAGTGCTTTTACATGTTAGATCTGGTTGAGTACTACGATGCTATGTTATTAGGGTTTATCTGCGTTGTAAACTAGGGTTTAATACTAATGAAATATAACTACTAAGTTATTTGTTAAGGTGTTACAATCACATATCTGTGTCCTAGCTAAGGTTGCAGATATCTGAGTCCTACAACCACCCCTGCCTCTACCTCGGGTGAGACTTCATCTACTTCGCAGGTGTTTCCAAAAGGGTTGGTAGTTAGGGTTTTGTTGGTGTGTTGTTGTAGCGTTGAACCCTGGGTCTGCCCTATTCCAACAAATGGTTTCGTTGTTGGGACATGAAACTTTGATTTTTGGGAACTGAGGAAGAAGAAGCTATGTGGGAAGATCTGACCTGTAACTGTGATTGTTGGGAACTGAAGAAAAAGAGAAAGCTATGTGCATAGATCTGTTGCCTTAGTGTGCAATGCTATACTTGACTTGTGAAGATCTGTGCTAGGAAGAGAAGTCTGACCTGAAGAAAAGAG
Organism: Picea abies; assembly: GCA_900067695.1. Lineage (NCBI taxonomy): Eukaryota > Viridiplantae > Streptophyta > Pinopsida > Pinales > Pinaceae > Picea > Picea abies. Next base: position 5,556 of record CBVK0100043126.1, read on the forward strand.
GTTATATATGAAAGCTTTGTGCTTCGTTAAAGGTAATAGAAGTGAAAAAATTTGTTTCAAAAGTATGGATCTAGGTATGTTTGATAAATTTTGTCCTAGCTTGAAAAGTAGGGCACAACTAGATGAAAGAAGCTTTTATATGAGTAGATCTAATAGAAATAATGAAAGATATGTTATTCCTATGCATAGAAAGAATGTTTGGACTAACAAATGGATGCAGGACCCTAGAAAGATTTTTTGCAAGATAGCTACTATGATCCTAGTGTGCAGTACAAGAAAGGTTGGAGATCATTTAAGAGAAAGACAATATTAACTCTTTGTTACAATTGTAGAAGACCGGGACATCTTGTTAAGGAATGCCCTGGTAGAAGACCTAGTTGCCTTTGTTGTAAAACTATGGATCATGAAGTTATGGATTGCCCTAGAATGATTGCAAAGCTTGAAAAACTAAATATGAGACAAGAAAACCTTGAAGAAGATAAAGAAACTAAGACCATGGCAGAACCCTAGAAAGAATTAGAGATTGTACTATTGTGGATGAAAGAAACCCTGAATGATCACAAAGATATCAATATATCAAATACGTTCAAAGAAAAAGAGTGTGTAGAAACAAGAATAGGAGACTTCAACATTGATTGTGTTCTACATGAGGAAACATAGGTGAATATCATGACAGAAAGAACTTGGGAAATTTTTGGAAAGCCTTCTATGATTCCTTCATTGGGAGGAATAGGATTATTTAGAGGAAAACCAATAACCCTATGTGGAAGACTTACCTAGATAGCTATGAATGCTCATGGAACCTTGACAAAGGAAGATTTTGAGGTTGTCAAATTTATTGAGAGCAGTACCCCATTTGCTATGTTACTAGGAAACACCTGGATTAAGAAGGATCAGACCCGAAGAAAGGAAGAAGAATCTCTCGAACAAAAAATGAAAGACCTAAGAGACTTCATGGATAGGAGAATCACGCACTTATTGACAAACCAAGAAGACAAGTCGAAGCTATTGAGGACCAGAGATCTGGTTGTCGAAATCGAACAAACACAGGAATACTTGAAACACCTATCTGTACAAGAGAGTAGAGCACCTACTCCAGAAAGAGAAGAAGTATTAGACTCGAACCCTAGGAAAGATCATCAACAACGTGAAGTTACTATACCAAGAGAAAATAAGAATCAGAATGGAAAAAAGAATACTGAAACACAGATTACAGGAAAGAAGGCTAGAAAACTTAGCAAGAAGAAATCCAAGTTAGAAAAATTACAAACAACACTAGAAAGAACCTCGCAGAAGGAAGTATCCCAGAATTTGAACTTCGTCGGGATATCAATACAGCACAGCATGGCACTTCACCATGGAAAAGCGATATGACAATTGGAATATTTATAACTGTTAGACTGATGCCCCTGAACAAATAGAACAACAGTTATGACCAAAAATCTCGCCACTGGACCGTTCGGACCGTGCCGTAACGGACAGAACTGCATTAATAAAGGCTTATCGCCCGTTGGAGAGATATGTTACGTCATTGTCTATTTATTCTGTCAAGTGTTGCATCGAGAACACTTTTTCCAACTGTGATTATCTGAGCTCACGAAGAATTAGTTGATTTCGCGCAGTGATCATCAAGCTCACCATCCATCCTGTCGCATTAAGTAGTTGCTCATCAACCCGAGATATTTAACCAGGAGCGTGTATGTCCGAAGAACTTAGTGCAGTCGAAGAATATGTGAAGGAGGTACTCATTGACCTCATGAATGAAAGAGTAATTTTGGTGGGTGTACAAGATTCATCGATGAGAGGAGTGCAAGCCTCCCCGTCGAATGCTCGAGGATCTGGAAAATCCTGAGTTGTGACCGAAAAAAGAACCAAGCATAGAGATGACTTGACGAATGAGAAGTTATTACCGTCCATCCTACCCGATTACATCCCACCCCTTGCCAGTGTAGTGAGTCGCAACAATGTCCAGAGGGACTTCGATTACACTGTCATCACTGTGTATCTCTCGAAGGGGATACGCGCAGTCAGAACACAACTAGAGAGGATTCCAACCTTGAAGATCAGTGACTATAACCTGGGAGACCGCAAGAGCTATGGTATGCTCACACCTCACAAATATCTGACCAAGATGAAGGGAAAGGAGATGAAAATCATCCCCCAACCATGGACTATGGACATCGCAAGGTCCACTATCCTGAACATAATGAAGATACCACAATTTGGAAGGCACCAGGAGGTTAACGCATGCGTTAAGATCTTGATGTCATGATTCCATAGTGGCTACCTGTGGTTGGACAGATGTATCAATGTCGATCCGACAATGATCCATAGGATCACCGAATTGAGCATGCAGGGACCAGGCCCGCAAGACTTCTACCTAGGAAAAGTTGCAAACCACGCCTTGGCACAAATGATTAAAGATACATACGACGATGTTGAGAAGGGGACGTGAGGTTAAAAGGTATCCTCCATCCAGAATGGCGCAATGTTCTTAGCATGCCAATTAATTGTAGGAAATATGGTGAGAAAAAATAGACCTACGCAGGTCACAGGGTTCGTTGTTGGCCTCACCAAAAAATGTGTGGAAGGTCTACAGATGAACTAGGTGAAGTACCTAGTTAACTAGATCGAATTGGATTGTTGTGAAGCTCAGGATCAGGGCTATGAATTCCATTTTATCTGGATAATGATCCTCATCGTGTTTACTTCTTGGGAGATGCCGAAAGGTGCAACCTTCCCTAACATTGAGCCATTCAAGCCGCTTGCTGCAAAGTTCACCAGGCTCTGGTATTCGAGTGATATGGGGAAACAATGGCAGTCGAACGAAGTATTTCATACCTACTACCTACATCTTAGGAGGGATATTGAGTCCTTCCCTTGTATGATGCCAAAAACCCTAGACAGGTTCAAGCCTCTTATGAAGTTTCGCGCAGATAGGAATTTTATTTATCTCACTGTGAGCGTCGATGAAAGAAAAGAAGAGTTCCAGTCCTACTACAATCTCACCACAGAGGACCTGGAAGAAATCATTAAGGAATGGCCCGCAGAACTCCTTATCCCTGCTGACCCCGCAGAGCTGTCTGACTGGGACCTCATAGGAAATCTGGTGGTTACTCGCGAAGAGTACAATGCCTCAAGCAGCAGCAGGAAGAAAAAGAAGAAAGATGTACATGAAATACACAACACATCAGAAGATACCACATCCGAGTCACCTAGCGGAGGAGGTGATGACAAAGTGAACAAAGAAGAAAAAGAAGAGGATAAGCAAGGCGAAGTAACACTGTCACAGAACCTCCCTGATGACCTTGATCCATCTAAGAAAATAAAGGTTTCCCCCACGAAACCTACATCGCGGAAGAATTCCAAATCCAATAATCCAAAGATGCAGAATGTGCTCACGGTCAATGACTTCGACTTCATTATTTCAGTTGTAGGAGATGCCTCAGAAGAGATTTTGTAGAGAACTGAAGCAAAACAAGAAGCCATGTACGATAGAATTGAAGCAGAACTAAGAGGTGTACAACAAGCCCTTTATTCGAGTCATGCAGTGTCCACTACACCCCTTCCATTAGATGAAACAAAGTTGGGAGATGAGCCTACCCAACTCCGCAGAATAGCTGATGTGACTAAAGGTCATCTTCGTTGCGTATAGGAAGAAAAGGAATAGGCCACAGTGGCTTTAAAGCAAGCACAGGAGGAATTTATAGAGAAACGCAGGATTGCGTAGCAGGAGAAGGATTCTCTTCAAGCAAAGTTTGAATAATAAAGAGCGTAGATCTAGCAGGAGAAAGAACAGCTACTCACGGAGCAGATCGGAGTAAAAGAAGCGATCAACAGAGAGCTTCGCTTTGTGATAGGCTTAGAGAAAAAGGTGGAAGAACCAGTGGAACATCAAGTAGTGAAGCCTGCGGAAGCTATCTAGCAACTTCAACAAAGAATAGCATACTTAGAGCTACGAACAGTGCCCAGGAATCCACAGGATGCATGAGATAAAAGAGAAGCAACTACTCAAAGCGAAGTTGAGAGAATCAAGGCCCTCACCATGGAATGTAAACAACTAAGTGATCACAGTGCCCAAACTTATGAGTGACTCACTGAGGATCCTGAACTGAAGGCATTGGAGTCACGGCTCCAGGAGGAAAAACAGCAAGCAGCGACAGTACAGGCGTAGTTGAAGCTCTTGTTAGCAGTTGAAAGGATGAAACGATCACAAGAACAATGAACTTCTCAACAACAGGTCCATACCATACATAGAAAAGTCATGGAAGTGACTCAAAAGCTACAACCAGTACAGGATGAAGCATGCCAATTGTTTGAGGAAATTGAAGGCCAAGGAGCAGAGTTGGAACAAGTAGTCATTATAGTCGAACAACTCTTAGAGGGACCTGTCAGCGAAGCAGTTATCCAAGAGTTTGTCAAGCAGGAGGCCATGGCACAGCAATAGGTTGAAGCAACTCGAGCCAAGCTTGAGGATTTTTGAAGCAGAGCTACCCAGACCAGAGTGACTTGGGACGAGTCACAGGTGAGTGTTGGGGGAATGTTGGCCCTTGACCAATTTTTGAGGATCCTTTGTCATGTTTGACCTATTTAGGAACTTGGATAGGCTATCGAAGGCAGAGTGCAAGTCAAAGTGGATATCACGAGATCTCAGCCCCTTTTTAGGGTTGTTTGGATTTGGGGCTTATATAACGGGTATGGGGATGTCGGTCCATGGGTTTACCCATGCTTAGGCCTATTTTGTAATGTATAAATAGAAATCTAGGCGATGTAAAGAAGAGTCACTTGTAAGCCGATAGGCTAAGTGCAAGAGATAATTGTAAATGTTTTGTGCATGTAGTGTGAGAACTCGCAAGGCTAAGTGCGAGTGACTGTAAGAGACAGTGAAAAGGATTTGTGTTGTGACCTAGCTCAGGGAAGGAGGATTTGGAGGAGTGCACGTAGATCTCCTGTCCTATGTGGAGTAGGATTTTGTGGCTCTGTGCATGTAGAAGATTGACAGAAGATAATAAAGAGAAGAAGAGTTGGTGGACGTAGCCCTAGGCCGGGTGTGAACCACGTATATCCTATGTTGTTATTATTTGTGTGATGTATTGATGTATTTATGTGTTTACTTGCTTAGTGATTTGGTATAGATGAATGATAGATATATCTATAGATGCTATGTGCTTAATAATGTGAGTGAACACTAGATCTGATTTGTTTCCTTATGCTAAGTGATTTTACATGTTAGATCTGGTTGAATACTGCGTTGCTATGTTATTAAGGTTTATCTGCACTGTAAACTAGGGATGAATACTATTGAAATATAACTACCAAGTGTTATGTTAAGGTGTTACAATCACAGATCTGTATCCCAGCTAAGGTTGCAGACATATGATTCCTACAACCACCCTTGCCTCTACCTTGGGTGAGACTTCATCTGCTTCGCAGGTGTTGTCGAAAGGGTCGGTAGTTAGGGTTTTGTTGGTGCGTTTTTGTAGCGTTGAACCCTGGGTCTGCCCCTGTGCCAACATGCAGCTTCCCATGTAGGGAAGTTATGTTTTAATGTGCTTTTGTTTTCATCAAACGAAGCGTATAACAACAGTTTTTCTCTACAATAGTTTTCATAGTCAGTATGTTTGTTGTATTTGACAAACCGTATCACATAGGTTTTTTTTCTTTTTGATATGGGTGAACCATTTTTTTTGTAATGAGATACAAACTCTGCTAATCAGATATGCTTAATAGGAGATGGACGCTAGAGGAAATAGTCAATAATAGAGCGACATAGCACGTCCTCTGAATTGCCAAGCTCTTGTTCTAGCAAAGATGGTGGTTTAAGCACAAATGTGTGTTTCTCAAGTGGAGACATGTTTATGAAGACACATTTACTTGAACTGCAATTGAGGGGCAGGGAAAGTGCAATGTGGACTGCTTTTTGAGCAGACATTTGTTCAAGATTAAGTAATGTATTACCAAGCATACGTATCATTTTTATAACATCAATATGACTTCTTTCATGTTCTTTGTTGATGTAGGAGCATCTCAAGCGAGCCATCATGGAGGCAAAAGACAGTTGGACAAGCGCCCAACGCAAATTTTGAAATAGTCTTGAAGTAAATGCGCCAATCTTAAATGAGATAATTAAGAAGGAGCGCACTTGTAAAATGTAAACGGACCTTGAGCGATCCGTTCTCGTCCTTAGTAGATAGAAGGCATTTATGGTAGTTAATGCAAGTAGGTAGAATTGAATGTGTAGATTAGACAATTTTAGAGCGCAAGAGGGAAACGGGATATAGACACCCTCATTGTGGATTGTAAAAAAAAAAGAAGTATGATAAGTGTATGAAGAGCATAGAAGAGAAGCAGAGAGTTGTGTGAAGACACCCATGTACAGAGATTTGGTTTAATAGAGAAAGCTTTGATTCAAATTCATGGCGTTGTGTTGGTTCTCTGTGTATGTATGCTAAATGTTATGCTCATGGTTATTTTACTCTTTCTGTCATACATTTGCTTTTATGCTATGTATGAATGATTTCTTGTTGAATGTTTGAAATCTGAGAGGAAAGGGAAAAGGAATGATTTTCAATTGTTTCTCTATTTGAGCAAGAGTTCCTGCAAGGAGTGCAGTTAAATTTTCCACAAGGAATGCGTCGACAAGGTGTTCAGAGTTTTGTCTCTGAAAGCTCAGGAGAGATAGCTTTTGTTCTCATTTCCACAGAAGTGCAGTTAGGTATAGGAGTCGTGAAAGGAGTGCGTAGGCCGGGTAAAGTCTCAGGGTTGCGGACCTGAGCAAAGTATTGAGAGACTGCTGTTGTAGGTGTGTGCAGAGTCGAAGAATTTCAACACTTGGAAGTGTTTGAAGGTCTACCGCAAGGAGTGCGTGAAAGATTTTTCAAAAAGACTCGAAGTCGTGAGAAAGTTCAAAAGGATTTAGACCTTTGAAAGAGTCGAAGGAAGGCAACAGACCAAGCACCTTGAAAGTTTGAAGGAAGGTGTAGCAACGTCAGACCGCAGGAGGATGAGTTCTCAAGGAACGAGACGGATGGTCGTAATTCTCTGTGGAGAGTCCGTGAAGTCCCGTGAACCATCAGATCTCACCAAGGAGTAGGGGAGTTACCGCAAGCGCTTCGAAAGGTTCTAAGCTCAAAAGGAGTAGAGCCATAGATCCAAGACAGTCAGAAGTTGTTGGATCACTCATGAAATCGCCTATCGAGATTTCGTGAGTGGAAGGGTCGAACACTTGGTATCAAAGTACAAGAAATCGTGAAGCATGAAGTCGTGAAGGACCGATAGGGTTGTGTGGGACCATAGGGGCCAGCAAGGTGGACAGGTGGCACACTATCTACGTAGAAGTCAACTATGTCGACCACTTTGGAGTTTCATAAGTCAAAGTCTCGAACCGACGAGAAGTCTAGTTGTGGGGCCAGTGCTGAGAAACGTGTCGGAGTTTGACACCTCGAGATTTCAAGGTTCGTGGGTAGAGTTGTATGTTATTGCAACTCGCGAACTCGTGAAAGCCAACAAGTCAGAGTGATATTGGAGTTTCAGAGTTTTGGGATTCGGGGGTTAGAGCGACAAGACACTCGACTGCTGGATTCGCGAAATCGCAAAGTCAGACCTCCTAAGTGCAAAGGGAGGATCCCATGAGGATTTTGTTGTGGGTGCAGATTTCCTGAAAGGGAAATAGAAGAGCGATTGTTGGGAGTTCTTCGGGCCAGTGGTAAGGGAAAGATCCTGTTGATGTGGACCTTTCGACTTACAGGTTGAGGGGTAGCGTGCATCATCATTTTTGGTATCAAAGCTCAAAAAGGTTCTTTGCTTTCTGTAGCAGAGAAAAAGAGAATTCACCATGCCGCCAAGGAGAAGGGACAGACAAACACCTGATCCATCCATGGAAAGAGAAATGCATGATTTACGCGCTAGACTTGAGGACATAGAGATAGCACAAAGATGCACAGTCAGTGCTGGGGATCTTAGTGATTCCAAGAGTGAAATTGAGGCTGAACATGAAGAAGAAGTTGCAACCGAAGATGCAGCAAACGAACGTTTTTAGGGCTATTGCAAGAATGGGTGCAAGAGAGAAAATGGACATTCCAGTTTATGAGGGAAATCTGGATGCAAAGGAGATTCTAGATTGGATTAGAGCTCTAGACACATACTTTGACTATGAAGATGCCGAAGATGACAAGAAAGTCAAACATGTTGTCACTAGATTAAAAGGACATGCAACATTGTGGTGGGATGATCTACAAGCTGACAGACGCTGCAAAGGTAAGCAGAAGATCAAGAGCTAGGATAGAATGATCGTGAAGATGAAGGTGAAATTCATCCCCAGAGATTATCAAATTACTCCATTCAGGAGAATGCAGAACCTGAGACAGAAGCTGATGACAGTGAAAGAATACATTGAAGAATTCTACAAGCTGAACATAAGGGCAGGTCATCGGGAGAGAAATGATGAAAAAGTTGCCAGATACATGAATGGCCTGAGATATGACATTCAGGATGAGATGAGCATGGTAACCATATGAACGGTGGAAGATGCTTATCAGATGGCTCTAAAAGCGGAAGATAAGTTGTGTCGAAAGCAGGGTCAGAGAGGTCGAGGAAGAAGTCAACCCAAAGGAAACTTAGTTGCCCAGGATAGAAACCAGAAGCCCAAGGAGGATTGGAAGAAACCTCAAACTCGAACTGAGAGAGGTGGAAGCTCACAAAGAGGGAAATATGTAGGGAAATATGTTGAACAGAGAGGACAACATACCGAACAAAGAGGAGAGTATGTTGATAATAATGTTTTTCCTCGTACTAGAGGTAGAGGAAGAGGAAGAGGTGGAGTAATAACATGCTTCACATGTGGAAAAAATGGGCACAAGTCTTATGAGTTTCCAGATAAAAATAAAGAAGGAGGAGAGACTTACATCACTGAAGCACAGAAGCGGGATGTTGAGGCAGAAGATGTTGAAGGTGGAAGATCGTTGATGATGCGAAAAGCTCTTTTGACACCAGAGAAGGAGGTGGAGAGTTCAGTCCAAAGAAACAGACTTTTCCAGACTGCTTGCAAAACCAAGGATAGGGTATGCAAGGTCATTGTGGATAGTGGCAGCATGGATAATCTCATTTCTACAGAGATGGTAGAAAAGTTGGAGCTGGAGATGATTGATCATCCAAGTCCATATAGAGTTTTGTGGCTACAAAAAGGACATCAGGTAACGGTCACAAAATAGTGTTTAGTTGAATTTAATATAGGAGGATATAATGATAAGATATTATGTGATGTCATTCCTATGGATGTTTGTCATCTATTGTTGGGTAGACCGTGGCAATATGACAGGAATGTGATTCATGATGGGAGAATGAACACATACACCCTAGAGAAGAATAGGAGGACTCACATGTTGCTTCCAATCAAGGATAAGGAGATGAAACCGGAAGTAAGCAACACTGTACTTCTCATGAGTGGGAAGGAACTTCTTATCGAGGTCAAGAAGAAGGAAGAACCACAATTCATTGTGGTCAGGAAACCAAAGATTTTTTTAACCAGCACAAGAGTAGATGATTTACCAGAAGAGATTCAGGAACTACTGGAAGAGTTCGCTGACATAGTAGTGGATGAACTACCTCGTTCGTTGCCACTGATCAGAAGTGTGAGTCATCGTATTGATCTCATACCTGGAGCCAATTTGCCAAATAAATCCGCATATAGATTGAAGCCGCAAGAGAGTGAAGAGGTCAAAAGGCAAGTCCAGGAGTTGTTGGACAAAGGGTTGGTCAAAGAAACCTTGAGTCCGTGTGTTGTTCCGACAGTACTTAGTCTGAAGAAAGATGGAGGTTGGAGGATGTGTACTGACTCAAGGGCGATCAACAAGATAACCATCAGGTACAGATTTCCATTACCAAGGATGGATGATCTGATGGATTGCTTGAGTGGAGCAAAGTATTTTTCAAAGATTGATTTGAAAAGCGGTTATCATCAAATCCGCATGAGAGAAGGTGACGAGTGGAAGACAACATTCAAAACAAACGAAGGGTTGTATGAATGGCTTGTTATGTCATTTGGCTTAACAAATGTGCCGAGTACCTTCATGAGGTTGATGAACGAAGTCCTAAGGGAGTTCATCGAAAAATTTGTTATCACATATCTAGATGACATACTGGTTTTCAGTAAAACAGTGGCAAAGCATCTAAAACATTTGGCTACAGTGATGTAGAGGTTGCAGCAGGAGAAGTTGTTGATAAATATGAAGAAATCCTCATTTATGAAGACAGAGCTCATTTACTTGGGGTTTTTTATTTCAGCAGATAAGTTGAGGATGGATCCAGATAAGGTGGAGGTAATCAAGAATTGGCCATCACCAAAGAATACCTTTGAGGTGAGGATTTTTCACGGATTGGATAGTTTCTACTGGAAATTCATCAGAAATTTCAGTGGGATTAGTGCACCAATGATGGATACAGTGAAGAAAAGACACAAGTCTTTTCACTGGACTGAAGAGGATGAGAAGAGTTTTAATCTGTTGAAGAGGAATATTACGGAACAACTGATTCTGGTGTTGCTGGATTTCCAAAAGACATTTCAGGTGAAATGCGATGCAAGTGGATTTGCAATAGGGGCAGTCTTGAGTCAAGAGGACATGTTGATAGCATACTTCAGCGAGAAGCTGAATGAAGCGAAAGTGAAGTACTCCACTTATGATAAGGAGTTTTATGCTATTATACAGGCATTGAAGAAATGGAGACATTACTTGATCCCAAAAGAGTTTTCTTATACAGTGACAATCATGCATTGCAATTTGTGACTCAATAGGAAAATTTGAATCAGAGACATGTTGAATGGGTTGAGTACATGCAGAATTTCACTTTTGTGATTAAACATATTTCTGGTACTACTAACAAAGTTGTTGATTCTTTGAGTAGGAAATGTTTGCTATTGCAAGAATTCAAGGTCAAAACGTTGGGTTTTGATGATCTCAGGGACATGTACAGAGATGATCCAGATTTTAAAGGAGCGTATGAAGCAACTGAGAATCCAATTCTCGGGGATAGAAGCCAATGGACAGAATACATGATCCAGGAAGGATTATTATTTAAAGGTAATCAGCTGTGTATTCAAAAATGCTCCATGAGGGAGAATTTGTTGAAGGAGAAACACAGTGGAGGATTAGCAAGGCACTTTGGTCACGAAAAGACATTTGCAAAGTTGAATGAGTCATATTTTTGGCTGGGAATGCGAGTAGACGTTAAGAGATTCGTGGACAGATGCAGAATTTGCCAACATTTGAAGGGAAGGAAATAGAATGCAAGGTTTTATCAACCATTACCCATACCTGAGAGGCTGTGGGATGCAATCAACATGGATTTCATATTGGGGTTGCCAAGAACACAAAGAGGATTTGACTCAATCTTTGTGGTGGTGGGTAGATTTTCCAAGATGGCACACTTCATTCCATGTCAGAAGACCAGTGACACAACTCACACTACAAACCTGTTTTTCAAAGAAGTCATTCGACTTCACGGCTTACCAAGAAGCATAGTTTCAGATCGAGACACTAAATTCATAGGACACTTTTGGAGGACCTTATGGAAGAATCTGGGAACTAACTTGTCGTTTTGTTTGGCTTATCATCCTCAGACAGATGGACAGACAGAAGTGGTAAACATAAGTCTAGGAGACTTGTTGAGAAGCCTGGTGACAGAACACCACAGCCAGTGGGACAACATATTACCACAAGAAAAATTTGCTTATAACGACTCAGTTAACAGAAGCACGGGGCAGAGTTCATTTCAGATTGTCTATGGAATGTAGCCGAGAGGAATTTCTGAATTGAGAGATTCAGAACAGACTGCGACTAGGAGCGCTAGTGCAGAAGATTTCGCAGAGGCGATGAAGGAACTTCACAGCCAAGTGAAGGAACGATTGCAAAGTTTGAGCCAAGAATATAAGCGTAGAGCAGATCAACACAAGAGACAACTTCAATTTGAGGTTGGTGATTTGATTCTGGCACATTTGAGAAAGGAAAGGTTCCCGAGAGGAACATATAATAAGTTGAAGATGAAGAAAATCGGACCATGTAAGGTCTTAAAGAAATTTGGGGCGAATGCTTATGAGATTGAATTACCTGATGGGATCGGAATTTCTCCGATATTCAATATCTCATATTTGTACCCATATAAGGCTAAGGAAGCAGGGACAGGAAATGAGCAGCCAGTGATCCAGTGGACAAAGCAGATGCCAGTTGCAGAAAAGTCGCAGATGGAGTGCATACTAGACAAAAGGGTTAGCAAGAAGACCAGGGGGAAGCAATACTTTGAATATTTGGTCAAATGGAAGGACCATCCAGTTGAAGATGCCAGATGGGAGAACGAAGTGGAGATCTAGAGGCATGGACACACCATACACGAGCTCATGGATAGGAGCCCATGAAATTTTTCAAGCCAGAGAGTATGATGCAGGAGCATCTCAAGCGAGCCAGCATGGAGGCAAAAGACAGCTGGACAAGCGCCCAACACAAATTTTGAAATAGTCTTGAAGTAAATGCGCCAATATTAAATGAGATAATTAAGAAGGAGCGCACTTGTAAAATGTAAACGAACCTTGAGCGATCCATTCTCGTCCTTAGTAGATAGAAGGCATTTATGGTAGTTAATGCAAGTAGGTAGAATTGAATGTGTAGATTAGACAGTTTTAGAGCGCAAGAGGGAAACGAGATATAGACACCCTCATTGTGGATTGTAAAAAAAAAAGAAGTATGATAAGTGTATGAAGAGCATAGAAGAGAAGCAGAGAGTTGTGTGAAGACACCCATGTACAGAGATTTTGATTAATAGAGAAAGCTTTGATTCAAATTCATGGTGTTGTGTTGGTTCTTCGTGTATGTATGCTAAATTTTATGCTCATGGTTATTTTACTCTTTCTATCATACATTTGCTTTTATGCTATGTATGAATGATTTCTTGTTGAATGTTTGAAATCTGAGAGGAAAGGGAAAAGGAATGAGTTTCTATTGTTTCTCTATCTGAGCAAGATTTCTTGCAAGGAGTGCAGTTAAATTGTCCGCAAGAAGTGCGTCGACAAGGTGTTCAAAGGTTTGTCTCTGAAATATCAGGAGAGATAGCTTTTGTTCTCATTTCCATAGAAGTGCAGTTAGGTACAGGAGCCGTGCAAGGAGTGTGCAGGCCAGGTAAAGCCTCAGGGTTGCGAACCTGAGCAAAGTATTGAGAGACCGTTGTTGCAGGTGTGCACAGAGTCGAACGATTTCAACACTTGGAAGTGTTTGAAGGTCTGCCGCAAGGAGTGCGTGCAAGAGTTTTCAGAAAGACTCAAAGTCGTGATAAAGTTCAAAAGGATTTAGACCTTCAAAAGAGTCGAAGGAAGGCAACAGACCAAGCACCTTGAAATTTTGAAGGAAGACATAGCGACGTTGGACCACAGGAGGACGAGTTCTCAAGGAACGAGACGAACAGTTGGAATTCTCTGTGGAGAGTCCACGAAGTCCTATGAGCCGTCAGATCTCACCAAGGAGCAAGGGAGTTACCGTCAGCGCTTCGAAAGGTTCTAAGCTCAAAAGGAGTAGATCCATAGATCCAAGACAGTCAGGAGCTGTTGGATCAGTCGTGAAATTGCCTATTGGGATTTCATGAGCGGAAGGGTCGAACACTTGGTATCAAAGTACACGAAATCGCGAAGTCGTGAAGGACCGATAGGGTTGTGTGGAACCATAGGGGCCAACAAGGTGGACAGGTGGCACACTATCGACGTAGAAGTCAGCTACGTCGACCACTTCGGAGTTTTATAAGTCAAAGTCCCGAACCGGTGAGAAGTCTAGTTGTGGGGCCAACGTCGAGAAATGTGTCAGAGTCTGACACCTCAGGATTTCGAGGTTCGTGGGTAGAGTTGTATGTTATCGTAACTCCCAAACTCATGAAAGACGACAAGTTGGAGTGATATCGGAGTTTCGGAGTTTCAGGATTCGGGGGTCAGAGTGACAAGACACTCGACTGTTGGATTCGCGAAATCGCGAAGTTCGACCTCCTAAGTGCAAAGGGAGGATCCCACGAGGATTTTGCTGTGGGTGCAGATTTCCAGAAAGGGAAATAGAAGAGTGGTTGTTGGGAGATCTTCGGGCCAGTGGTAAGGGAAATATCCTGTTGACGTGGACCTTCCGACCTGCAGGTTGAGGGGTACCGTGCGTCATCATTTGTGTATTCTTTTGAATGCACTTGTCATAGATTTATCAACCTTTATCATATACGAGGTACAATACGATGTTGCAGCATATGCATTGAGCACGTACTGCACATCTGTATTTTCATTCCACATAACTGGCATGTCCTTGGAGAAATTTTTGTTCTAGATATGGCAAAGTTTTTGTTTAAGGAAAATTGTTGGTTTTTTAAGCGCACATTGTATGGCTTGTATGTACTCATCTTCTGTTAGATTTACCTCTGTCAAGAAGTCATCAAATCTCAATAACTAATCAAAGTCTCGTTGTTCTAGAAATGAAAACAAATATTTAGATTTCTCAACGACAACATTGTTCTCTAAACTAAGTGGCTCTATGATTCTTGTTGTTCTCATTGGCAGCACGGGGAAGTTGTATCTACAATGTGATTTTTTTCATTTTTTACAGCTTTTTGTATGATAATGTCTATGAACTTTGGCAAGTTTTGGATCCAAATTATTTGTGTTGCATGTTATGTATTTGTCCGCAAACTGCTCAATTTGTGATTTGTTGTCAGCTCCATAGACTGGTGCACCCTCTATCCACAACAGTGCATGGTCATGCTCAGTCCCCCTATTCTGGAATTCAATCACAAAAAAGTAGTCTGATATTTTTCTGAAAAATGTTTCATCATGGCATATCAATTGTCTCAAATAATTTATTCTATGTCTATATTAGCGAGTACATGTCACTGGGTCTTTTCTTATGAGGTAGTCAATGTCATCATTTTCCAGTGTATCAATTTGTTTTTTATGTTTCATGTTCCTATGCAAGTCAGATACCGCAGCCACCAATGGATCCCTAAGATGCTCTACACTTGTAAATGTGATGAAAAATGTTGGCATCCCAATTGTCGAATCATTGCAAAAATAGTTTTCTTGTTTTTTTGCAAATAGTCAGGAGAGATGCGAATGTTTTTGAAATTTATGTATCCAATATCAGATTTCAGGATTTTTTCCAAGTTTACTTTGTACTTGACATCTTTGGCCAACAACTTTCTTCCTTGTATCTGGCCTTTTCTTATTCACACCCACATGCAAGACAACACTTGCTCTATTATTTTGTGCATTGTTTTGAAAAACGAATTTGTTATGTGACAGGAGAAGTCGCTGCTTGAATGTAGAAGCTCCCATCGAACTATTTTATGGTAACTAAATCGTTCTGTAATGTCACTGGGACATGGATCTCCATAGAACAGTGTTGGGAAGTTCATTTCCTCAACAAATTGGTCCTTGAATATTCCAAGTGGACGTTTCCCCTCAACAAGTGCAATTTTGACAATCTTGTCTTGCAAGTCACGAATGCGTTGTGAATCAGTGAATCCATGTACCAATGTCTTAGTCAGTGTTTCATTCTCTGATTCATCACTTGTATCAAATTCACTAGTGGTTTTGAGAGTCTGTGTAGAGTTGTCATCCCCTTCTCCAAGAACATTGTCCCAGTTCTCATTTATACAAATGTTATGTGCTTTGTACAGTTCCCTGGAACACAATTCTTTCAATTCTTTCATGACAACATGCACACACACTTTACCTGTCTGATATGCATTCTTGTATTGCAAGCATCTTTTGAGAGCCACAACAATTGTCATTGTATCGATAATGAATTGTGGCAAGGCTTTTTGCACAACATCTAGTTGGACAGACACATTAATAATTGATCCTGTTAATCCCATTTGGGGTCATTTATAGCCCTAGGGTCTGATTTGTGAAAATGCAATTCACAGAGACACAAGCCTCTCTTCAAGCTATGTAAGTGCACTTTCATCTGGTAGTGGCGTATTACATCTTATTTGGTCAAGCATTGCAAACTGTGGAAGTTTTCCATTTTCAAGCGACCGTTTGCATGGAAGACAATTTTTTCCACTGGAAAATGTTTTATCATTTAGTGTCAAGCAGAGGTATTATGCTTCCAAATCAGGCATTAAAGACTTATTTTTTTTTGCAAAATTCAATTGATCGCAAATTGCACATGCAATGGAAGGAGTGTCTTTGATTTGTTTCATATAGGTTTGTCTTACATCTTTCTTCCATAGGGAAGTATGCGTAGAAAGTGTTTGCTGGTTTTCATTGGTAGCAGTGCATGGTGTTGGTTCTAGCCCACGAAATGTGATTTTTTCCTCTTGGACAGTGCCATGACCATTGTGGGATATGTGACCGTACCTGTTTCTCTTGTGTTGTGCATGAACAATTTTTTTTAGGTTCTTATATGTCAGTTTCTGTCTAGAAGGAAGCATAGTAATGTATGTTTTTCTCCCACGTATGACCTTTTTCAATTTGTGATAACTTAGTCCACGTTTTTTGTTCAAGGCCAGGATGACCTCATGGCAACTGGGATGAGTTTCATTCTGATTAAATTGCATGTGACGCTTATGCAGATTCGATGTGGTTTGGCTGGCATTGACACTGGACCCTGAACCGATAGTATTTCCTATACCACCAATATATTTTTTTCTCTCACGTATGACCTTTTTCAAGTTGCGATAAGTTAGTCTACATTTTTTGTTTAAGCCCTGTATGGCCTCATCACAACTGGGACGAGTTTCACGTATGACCTTTTTCAAGTTGTGATAATTTAGTCTACGTTTTTTGTTTAATCCTTGTATGGCCTCATCACAACTAGGATGAGTTTCATTCTCATAAATAGCATGCTACGTGTATGCAGATTCAATGTGGTTTGGATGGCATGGAAAATGGACCCTAAACCAGTGGTATTTCCCATCAAAGGTTGATAATGGATATGTGGTGTATCCATTTTCAACGAGATGATGTCAATTGTTCGATCGTAGTTTGAATCAATACACCAGGAATGGACAGTTTCATCTAGTAGGGCCGACCAGACTTGGATATTTACTATGAATATGATAGATATCCATTGCAAACAGAATCTACCACCCTCTACATTTCCTTTTTCATATGGCAGTGCCATGTTTACAAGGTATTCTTGTCAACTTCCAATTGTCGACATATTTTCTAGGAGATATGGCGAAAGGTGTTGATGCAAGCAGCTAAAAGCATGTTGGTTTCCGCCTATAATTGCATTGCAAAAGGATTGTATAGTGTAAAGCCGCAACGACTGCACATCGAACTCTGTTTCTACCAAATAGCAAATTGCATTGAACATGCTATCTCCACAACTAGATGCAACATTTGTTGCTATCTGCAAGCCATGGCAATGTATACGATGCATAATTTGTTTCCATTTTGAGTCAAGGTCTTTGCAAATGAGGGACAAGTAAATATGAGGTCCTCCAAGATTGCATATGGATAATTTTATATACAATAGTGGCTCATAATGACTGCTGACAGGATTTGCATCATGGAACAAGATGAAATATGGATCCCTAGATGCAGTTGTGTTGAATACTAGATATCTTGTTTTTCTTGTCAATGACCATATTCCAATTGATATATTGAGCCACTTAGACATCCACTGTATACAAAATGTATCTCCCCAAAGTCCCCTCTCATGTGCAGGCAGAATTGCAGATGCAAACAACTGCATATTTGAAAAATATGTAGTGGCATCATGTATTCCATGCAAATGCCAAAGAAAATCATATGCCAATTCATATTCATACAACTCCAATGCCTCAACGTCACCATTTTTTAAAGAGCCCAAGAAATAATCTATCATTCCATTGCGTAGGTCGGTCGAGGAATAAATGAAATGTAATAGAACCTGAAATGCATCAAAAATGCAATCTCTTACAGTATACGAGAATACATCCAATCTAAAAATCCCATTGCTATGCAATACTTGGTCGATGTTGCCATGTATAATCGATTATGTATCTATTTGATAGGACTCAACATCTATTACTTCTTTCATCTCTTAAATTGTGATTTTCAAGATGTTTCTTAGCTATATTCAGTTTATATGCAAACAAAGAAAAGGGAAAAAAACAAAAAAAAAGACAAATAGAAAACTACAAGTGTGGAACTGCATACCAATTCCTCTATGTATCCTTCAACCTTCTTCTTATCAAATTCAATCCCCCTAGTCGCCACAGCATATGACAATACATGGTCGATGTTCCCATGTACAATGGATTTTGTATCTATTTCATAGGAATCAACATCTATTACTTGTTTCATCTCTTAAATTGTGATTTTCAAGATGTTTCTTAGCTATATTCAGTTTATGCAAACAGAGAAAAGGAAAAAAAAAAAAAAGACAAATAGAAAACTACAAGTGCGGAACTACATACCAATTCTGTTATGTATCCTTCAACCTTATTCTTTTCAAATTCAATCCCCCTAGTCGCCACAACATATGACAAACAAACAAACATACAGTGAACAGTGAACCAAACAGAAGAGACAACACAGATAAATAACACTATAAATTTGTTGAGTACAAAGACCGATTATTCAAGGTATATCATTTTTGAACCTATTCCTGGTGTGCATCCTACAATATTTTCAGAGGCAGAAGATGATTTTCAAGACACAAAGGACAAGACAAAGGCAACAGGTGGACGGAGTTTTTGATTCAGAGAATAAAAGCATGCCCTATCACAAGACCCTGGCAGATGCTTGCCCCCTTTGACAACTCCGAATTCATTTTCTAAACCCCTTTGCATTGATATTTTGGAAACATCTATGGCATGATATCTAGGACGTGGAAGTTGGCATATGTGATTGGAAGGGAACAACTTGGGAAAAATGCACCAAAGGCATGGTTTCCAGGAACAGAAAATAAGAGGAGAACATCTGGTTTTCTTTCTTATATTTCAGTGTAGCTGCGACAGATCTAGGTTCTTTGTCCAACATCGACATTCAAATCAGAATGATATGTTTGGAATGGAATAGACTGGGCAAAATGCACTAAACGTATGGTTTCCAAGAACATATGATATGAGGAGAACATTGGGAAAAATGCTCCAAGCGTATGGTTTTTAGGAGTAGGGAAAATGAGGAGTTTTCTTTTTTATATGTCACCACAGCTAAAACAAAGGAGGATTCTGTGTAGAACATTGATGTTCAAGAACAAGGAAAATATTCTAGTTGTAGCAGCCACACAGAAAGATGTTATGCAATAGGATTTTGAGGCAGGGAATCCTAGTATTAAAAATTCTTCCTTGCAAGCTGCAAATAGCAAGCAACAAACAAGGAATGGCAACGAAACCATGGCACAGAAACTTACTCGTCAACAAGGGATGATAGAAGCGTAGCTCCAAAACCAACAAACCGCAACAACATGTCCAACTACTTGCAAATTTGAAGAACAACAAAGCAGTGAACAACCACGAAGAGGTCCAACTGCAACTGCAGGACCTCAACTTTGCAAAGTTGAATCAAACAACAACAAGCAGCATCAAATGAACCAACGAAAAAGCATCAACCAGTGAACCAGTAATGCTGGTGAAGAACAATATTGCCCAAATTCACTACAGACAACACTGTATCAAAAAATAGAAGGAAATTGTATTGCAACACACCTGTAGAATAAACATTTAAGGCTGCGAGGCATGTTAGGTAAACACTTAAGGTTGTCAGAACCATCAAAGGGTGTCGCGTTTTACAAACATTTAGGAAAGAATGCAATGTGGTAAGCATGTTTACATACGCAAAAATGAAAAATCCTCTCGAAGTATGCAACAATAAATAAAAATCAAACATAACAATAGTAATAAAAAATAATAAATAATAAATAATAATAATAAAATAATAACAATAGTTCGAACACGGGAGACTATGCTAATAAAAAAATTTACTCAGAGGACAAAGTAATATGAAAGCTGACTATCCATGCTCAAAACTTTGGATATCCAAACATTTCAATATGAATAGTAGAAATTCAAAAACACTAGAGATGATAAAAACTTTGGATATGCCAACATATAAATCATTGGGAATAGTGAAGCTGGCAATAAGACCTCAAATCTATTATCCAACGAGATCATGACATATATGGGTTTTTTTATTATATAAAAAATAATGTGTTTAGTTATGTAGTTCGAACAATAGAAATTATGCAAAAATTTGTAGTCAAACGGAAAACTAATATAAAGTCAACGAATTGTCAATCACTATAAACTTTGGATATTTAAACATTTCAGTATCAATAGTACAAATTAAAAAATATCGTAGATGATAAAAACTTTGGATATGAAAACATATAATTCATTGGGAATAACGAAGATGGCAATAAGACCTCAAATCTATTATCCAATGAGATCATGACATATATGGGTTTTTTTATTATATAAAAAATAATGTTTTTAGTTTTGTAGTTCAAACAATAGAAAGTATGCAAAAATTTGTTGTCAAACGACAAACTAATATAAAGTCAACAAATTATTGATCGCTATAGTCCCTCTACGCCTTCAGCAGGGACTAATAAAACAAACTATTAAGATACCATGGATTTATTATAAATATATCTACCATATACATTATTCAATCACATCAATGGATCAAGAGAAGATTTTAGTGGGGAACAACCCAAAATTCAAAAAGAAAACCCATTGTTAAAATAGATATTGTATGTATTCCCCAATCAAATTGGATATTGATATTTGAGCATGTCAATCACTACAACTAAGACCATAGATCATAAAAGAAATATGCAAAAGGATGTGTATCCTAACTTTATCATGACTACATCTTTTTATGGCCAAGGGTCTCTTAAGGGTCTCTTTGACAATGTGTCTCAAGATTATTACCTTGTTTCAACAAGTCAAAGTTTATCACTTTACTTCTCATTACATTGTCTTCTTATATTAACATTGATTATTAAACAAGATGATGTCAAATTAGCGAAATGAATCACATAACATTAATCATCACCTCCAAGCTTGTACTCGATAACTAGGATTTCTTAGGAAGGTCATCCATCCTAAGACTCCTTTGGCTCAAGTGTGCTTAACCATTGATATCTTCTCCATAGTCAAGTGCACTTAGCTTGCTACCCCATTTGCAAAACCTTGAAAAGTATTGTGCCTTATTAACTATTCAATTAGAACTCATTTGAATATTTATTTAAGGTTGGGTGCAAGCTAATTATGATCTCTCGTGACGCATTAGTGGCAATGCAAACATGAAAAAACAACAATCTGTTAACTTGGAGGGAGTATTCAAGGTACTTTTTCAATGAATTTGAATATGGTGTAAAAAGATGAAATGTAGGAAATTGAATTAGATTTTCAAATATATAATTTTTATTTATAGAAATTGTGAATAACTATGTGAAATTTGAGTTTTTCTAACAATAGTATGTTATTTTTCAAGCAAAATATAAGGTGTATGTATCTGTTAGTGTAGGTGTTGAGTACCTTAATGATGAAATTTCCTTAAAAATATTTGTGTAATTGTAGAGAACCCATCGTTCTAGTGCATTGTATTTTTTTCAAAAATTATAATATTAATTTTATATATTTTTTAAATTATGAAGGTCAATATATCATTGAAATTACAATGATTTCCATTAGTGCATGTTGTGAGGGTCTTAACGTTATCAAACATCTCTTTTTAGATTGTAGATCTTGGTCTCTTCTAGTGCGGCGTATAAATTATTTTTAAAATGGCTAAGCTGATAAAAAGTTATAGCAAAAATAAAAGAGGTATGTATTTTAGGATTTCGATATATGTCAAGACAAAATAGATTAAAAATAGTAAACAATATTTTTATTTTTTTAATTTATATTTGGAATTTGCATAGTCGACTCTATATGTGTTTGTAGTTTCATCGATAATGGATTTGTGTATCCTATAGAAAAATAACGTCAAAAATGGATATATTTAGAGGTATTCATAAAAATGAATAATTTTGTGTATTTGCAAACCAACCCACTAGGTTTGTCATCCCAAACCTAAATTTGAGGCAACCATCTCAGCAAAAACATACACTGTATGTTTCATTCATGTCCCAAAAAACTTGAAATGGAACTAGCGTGCATGCACTCTCGGAACACACACATGCTCTAGGAACGTGTACGCGTTCTTGGAACGTGTGTACGCTCTTATGCCTAAGTTTCAACATCTCTTTCTCTCCCCCCCCTCTCGCATTCCTAGAGGGTGTGTGCACTCTTATGCCTAAGTTTCAATCTCTCTTTATCTCCTCTCCTCTCCCTGCCTCTCCCCGGGCCTCTCTCTCTTGCATTCCCTCTTTCCCTCTCTCTTTACCCCTCTCCCCCTATCTCTCTCTAACTCTACATGCTAATATCCTCTTCATTTGGGTATTTCCCCTCACCACTCTTTCCTCTCCACTTTATTTCTCCCTTCAAACAATCACTTACAGACCCTCAGCATAGGGCTAATAGAACAAGTTTCACTAGTTGAATAATAGAAGGGGGTAAAATTGAGATCCAATACTAGCTTCCGAATATCATAGAAATATTCCCCAAACTGTGAGAAGAAAGAACAAGATACCAACCTTGAGAAGAAAGAATAGTATACTTCCTTAACTCTAATTTGGAAAATAAAATTTATAAAGGCATCGATGTACATATATTCCATCTAAATATGTCTCGTGTGTGTGGATTGATCAATTATTAGTACAGATAACCACCTAGTCTGTACAAAAAATGGTATCGGTCATTGTATTCATATATGTTATTCAATAAAATATATCAACCAATACAAAATACAATCTACCATTGTATGTGTATCTGTCATTCAATAAAATATATATGTATGCACATTCTCCCCCTTTTCCTCTCTTGAACCACCCCCTCATACCCACCTCCCCTTATCTCACCTATCTCCCCATCTTCTCTCTCATCACCATTTGAAACCCATACCCATCCACATTCCCTCTCCACTCAACTCCTCTTTAAACCCCATCCCCTTATTGGTTGTGGAGCCCGATTATCTTCTTGATTCATAGGTCTTTGTTCTCAGTTGTGTTTATACCCCATGAAGATTGTACACCCCAGAATATTGTACACTCCTCCATGTGGGGGGTTTGTCCCCCCTATGGGGTTTGGGGGAAAGCAGGCCCCTGGTGGGGGGTTAGGGGACAACGTTCCCTGATAGGGGTTCAGGGATGAATCCCCCGAAGGAAAAATTGCCTTGTAAATGTATATTGTAATTTCATAGTAAATTTGAACCGTTCATTATAAGGTCGTAGATCTGATGGTAGAATTTATGTTAGGGTTTTTTTCCCTAGAAGGAAACCCTCTTTTATGAGGGAATTGTATTGCGTTTGTGTATCATTGCAAATATTATATTTTGAGTGAGGAGACTCTGAGAGAAAAAACAGGAATTTATAGCGGGTATGTTGTAGGTTGTATCCTTTCATTTGTTGGATAATAAAAAGGAAGGACCTAGAAATTTCTCTGGTGGATGTATCCCACACTGTATGAATCATGTATATCTGTGTCTCTATTGTATTATGTATCTTCTGTGTTTTATTTCTACATTTATTTTATTTTATTGCTCTGCGATCTTTTTTTCTAACATCCCTCCCCCTCTACCTCCCCCCTCTCTCTTTACCTTTCTATTCCTCCCACTCTCTCTCCATCTCACTCTCGACCTCTCTTTTTCTCTTGTTGGCTCACTCCCTCCCTCCCCTTCTCTCCGTCTTCCCCCCCTCTCTCTCTCACATCTACCCCTCTCCCCCTCACCCTCACTTTATATCCCCCTACCTCTCTCGCTCACTATATCACCCTCCCTTGTAAATGTGTTGAACCTGCACAAAATAGATCTAGCTAAACAATAATACACACATTTTCAGAGAGAATTGGAGAAAGAAGAAGAAGGAGAGAAAGAATGAAAGAATTCCCATTAACCATTATGAATAATAAATAGTTTACACATGATATTCTATGTATATCTCAATGAGTTCACACTGGAGGTGAACGAATGTGCCATAGTGGTGGTCTAGAGTGATCTGGACACACACCAGCAGTTACAGGAGTGAACTGCCACCTAGTCTAGTCTCTCAGGTAGTTACGGGAGTGAATTGCCACCTAGTCTAGTCTCTCAGGCAGTTACGAGAGTGAACTACCACCTAGTTGAGTTAACTAGTCAACTAGTCTTCAGTTAACTGAATGAATAGAGAGTAGTGAGGAGTTAACTCAGGGAATCAAGGCTAATGCACCACTTAGGTGATGATCCCAAGGCAATGTCGAATTATCATGGTGATCATCCCAATGTTGCATGGTGATAAAACCAATGCAACATCTAAACTCAACTCAACTAGTCAAACTGAAGTGTCAACTGAAAGAGAATATTCTCCAGGTGGAATATTCTCCCCTAAAATATAGGATATTGGATAATGACTAATTATGACTAATAAACAAGGAAAAACCTTAGGAAAAAGAAATCATATGTGTGTGTGAAGTAACTCCAACACCCCTCCTGAACATCACTATGGTGAAAATAAAGAATGGGTCCCGGCAACGAGGCCATGTTAGGTACCCAAATACAAAATATACACTGAAATAAAGTGAGGAAAGAGGGAAAACCTCATGGGAAAACCCCCCCCTCAAGGTACAATGTATGTAAAAATAAGAACTACAATTGCTAGGCAATTGTGTCCTTCACTCCAAGACAACTTCGCAAAGAATGGAACTTCTGCTCAGTGAAGGTCTTGGTGAAGATGTTTGTCTTTTGTTTTGTTGAAGGACAGAACTGTAAGTCAATGATCCCCTGGTGTAATAAGTATCGGATGTAGTGCATGTGGATCTCGATGTGCTTTGTCTATTTCCTCTTAACTGGATCTCTGCAGAACTTCAGAGTGCTCTGGTTTTCATACTACATGACGATCGGTCGATGAAACTAAATGCCCAACTCAGTGAGAAAATGTTGTAGCCACATAGCCTGAATGGTTATGTTAACTACCCCTTTGTACTCTGCCTCGGCTGAAGATAGAGCAATGGAATCTTGCTTCTTTCTAGACCAACAGATGGGCCTAGAACCAAGACTGAGTGAGTAACTAGATGTGCACTTGCGATCAGTGCTATCGTCGGCCCATTCAGAATCAGTAAACTCGATGAGATCTAATGTAGATTCCACTGCATAATGAATCCAAAAGGTGATGGTGCCTTGTACGTATCGAAGGATATGCTTTGCAGCTTTCCAATGTAGCACATGTGGCTCCTGCATGAACCTGGAAATTGCGCCAACTGCATATGAGAGGTCTGTTCTGGAGTGTGTGAGATACAACAAGATACACACTAGTTGTGTGTACAGTGTGTTGTCAACCAATGGAGTGTCGCCACCATCCTCAAGTTTGACTCCTGATCGGAAAGGAGTCGGAGCAAACTTGCAGTCTATCATGTGAAATCTCTCAAGGAGATCTCGTGCATACTTGGCCTGAGATAGTTTGATGCCTGATGCATCCTGACTTATCTCGAGTCCAATGAAGAAGTGTAGTGGACTCATGTCCGTCATCAAAAACCTGTCAAGAAGAATCCTCTTGACTACAACAATCGTTGAAGTCGAGCACCCAGTGATCAACAAATCATCAACATACAGAACTAAAAGTAGAATTGAATCAGTCGTCCTGAGCATGTAGACATTAGGGTCTAATTTACAATGTACAAAGTTCTGTGACAATAGGTAGGAGTCCATATTGGCATACCATGCCCTTGGAGCCTACTTGAGGACATAAAGTGACTTCTTCAGTCGATAGACCAAAGATGAGTCTTGCATAAATCCCTGGGGCTGCTCCATGTAGATATCCTCAGAGAGATCACCGTGAAGAAATTCATTCTCCACATCCATCTGATGAACTTCCCATCGCTTGGCTACCACAATGGCAAGTGTCAATCGTATGGAATCCATATTCTCTACTGGAGCGAAGGTCTCATCATAGTCAATACCATGCACCTGCTGAAAGCCTTCGGCAACAAACTTGGATTTGTATCTTCTAATATGTCTATCCATTGTGCTCTTACTCCTGTATACCCATCTACATCTGACAAGTTTCCTCCAAGAAGGAAGGGGAACCAGATCCCAAGTCTGGTTCTCGAGGAGGTAGTTTTACTCCTCCTGCATGGTGGACTCCCGAAAGGGATTTTCAGCAGCCTCACCATAAGAGTGTGGATCTGAAGACTGAACCAAGAAAATATGCCTGGAGGGAAATGGTTTAGTGGCGGTGAGTGCAACAGGAGGCTCCTCTAAATCAGATCGATTCCTCCTAGTATCGGTTGGATCACCAACGAGATCCCCTGCATCGTGAAGAGTAGTTTGTGCCCACTTGGTCCTCTGCTCTGTCTCTGCAACTGCATCTGGATGCTCTGAATCTGCATCCAACTGTACTGACTCTGAATCTGAATCATCTGAGTACTTTGAATCAGAACTCTTGTCTGAAGAACATTTGGCATGTGCATTTTCATCATCTCGGACAAGTGGAAGAATGAAGGTTTTTGCATGTGGTTGTTGAGGTGCATGCGAGACACTTTCCTCAAACTGGACACTACGCTCAATGATGAGCCGGTTCGAGGAAAGATCAATAAGCCGATATCCCTTCACACCATCGAGGTATCCAACAAAAATGCACTCAGTTCTCTATGGATCAAGTTCCTTCCTCTTTTCAGAGGGAATCCTGGCCCATGCACGTGAACCAAAAATGTGAAAGTGGGTCACTTCCAGTTTGAGGCCGCTCCAAGCCTCATAGGGGGTCTTATCCTTAACAGATCTATGGGGAGATCTATTTTGGATGTATGTTGCACAATTAAGTGCTTCGGCCCATAGTATTTGTGGTAGTGACTTTGCATGCAACATGCAAGATGCCATATCCTTTAGAGATCAGTTTTTCCACTCAGCAACTCCGTTTTGTTGCGAAGTATAGGGAATTGTGTACTGCAACTGAATCCCTACCTCATGGAAAAGATTATGGATCTCATGATTTACATACTCTCCACCGTTATCAGTTCATAGGACTTTGATCTTCTTTCTGGACTGTGTCTCAACTAGGGCTTTGAAATCTTTGAGGTGTTGAAAGACCTCGGATTTTTACCTAAGAAAGTAGATCCATGTAAAATGTGAGAAATCATCAACAAAAATTAGAACAAACCTTTCTTTGTTGATCGATGAATGTGGAAAAGGACCCATGAGGTCATTGTGGATCAGATCTAAAGGTGTGGAGGCTCTCTGAGAATTTCCCTTGTCGAATTTCTCTTCAGGGTGTTTCCCGAGAACACATCCCTCACACACTCCCTTGGAGAAATGGATGTTTGGTAGACCATCAACCAATATTTTCTTGTTAAGTTGTTGAATGTATCTACAATTCAAATGTCAAAACCTTTCGTGCCAAATCCTACTACTTTCATCAGCATGAGTAAGAAGTAAAGTAGAATCAGGTTCAATGAATTCAGAAAATGTATACAATCTAGACTGTTGATTTACCTCACTGGTTGCAACGTTGGTGTTGGTTTTCATGTCGTAAATGTCCATGGAATTTGGTGTGAATATGACTTTATTTTCGGTGCTGGAATTTGTCGTCTGATACACAGAGAGAAGGTTGACATAAATCTTGGGAACATGCAGTAGATTCTCGAAGCTTCCGTTGGTGAGTTCAATCCTTCCTTTGTTAGTGACTTCGACATAAGAGTTGTCCCCCATTAGAATAGGAGGACCTTTGCATGCATCCAAAGAAGAATATACTTATTTTGAGGAATCCATGTAATGTGATGCTCCTGAATCTACGATCCAAGCATCAAGGGAGGAATTGATGGCAATCAAGGCATGGCTAGAATTGCCTTTCTTGGAATTCGGATACTCTGGCTTCTTCTTCTTGGCACCCTCGGGGATGCGATCTCCAAGGTTGTTTTTCTGAAGTATTTGAGACATCAGATCTAATTTTTTTTCTCATGCATGTGGATTCTGAATGGAATCCTTTGTGACAGTATGTGCATTTCTCCCCTTTTCTTCCCTTTTCCCCTTTGGATCCAGAGGCATCGGTGAAGGGTTTTGTGTACCCTTCCTTCTACGAATGTGCATGAGATTTCCGCTTATATTTATCTTTAGATTTATATTATTTGTGGCTGCCATCATGCACAGTGAGTGCATGCGCCCTTTGGCCTTTGATTGTGCCCATGTTAATGAGCTTGGTTTTCTCTTGTGTTAAGGATTCAATAAATTCCTCAAGAGAAGGCATCTTCCAGGTGGCTCCAGAGGTAAATCTGACAGTATGGAATGTGGATACAAATACAAATAATTTAGGACCAAGCTTGGAAAGAATGGTGAGAACCATTTGTTTCTCCTCCTTCGATTTATCAACCCCGCAAGCTTTGAGTTGCGACAGTAAATCCTTGAATTTTGTAAAGAAATCTTGGACATTCTCGAAGATTTTTGGATCCAATGTGAGAATATCCACCTATAGAATGTGTCCCCTCATCTCATCATGTTTTCCAAATAGCCCTTCCAATGTGGTCCAAGCTTCATTGGGAGTCTTACAGGAATATATATGAAAAAGGAGATCGGGAGAAATAAGACTGCAAGTTGTTCTGAGTGCGTCATCCATACGATTTACGTACTTGAATTTTTCTATGGCTGATGTTGGTTATGTATTTATATTCAATTTTAACCTCTACAACCCTCTGGTTTAGAGATGTATGTCTATTTTCTCCTTCCATGAAAAATAGTTGTAAGGTGTAAGAATGAAATCTTTTTGGAAATCCATCTTTCTGTTGTCTTCAATCTTTTGTACCTGCAAAAAAAATTGGTGTAGCTTTTTCTTAGTAGTCTGTCGGCTCTAATACCATGTAAATGTGTTGAACATGAATAGAATAGATCTATCTAAACAATAATACACACATTTGCAGAGAGAATTGGAGAAAGAAGAAGGATAGAAAGAATGAAAGAACTATCATTAACCGTTATGAATAATGAATAGTTTACACATGATATACTATGTATATCTCAATGAGTTCTCACTGGAGGTGAACCAATGCACCATAGTGGTGGTATAGAGTGATATGGACACATACAAGTAGTTACAAGAGTGAACTTCCACCTATTCTAGTCTCTCAGGCAGTTACGGGAGTGAACTGCCACCTAGTTGAGTTAACTAGTCAACTAGTCTTCAGTTAACTGACTGAACAGAAAGTAGTGAGGAGTTAACTCAGGGAATCAAGGCTAATGTGCCACTTAGGTGATGATCCCAAGGAAATTTCAAATTATCATGGTGATGATCCCAATGTTGCATGGTGATAAAAACCAATGCAACATCTAAACTCAACTCAACTAGTTAAATTGAAGTGTCAACTGAAAGAGAATATTCTCCAGGTGGAATATTCTCCCCTAAAATATAGGATACTGGATAATGAATAATTATGAATAATAATAAAGGAAAAAACTTAGGAAAAATAAATCCTAGGTGTGTGTGAAGTAACTCCAACANAAAAAACTTAGGAAAAATAAATCCTAGGTGTGTGTGAAGTAACTCCAACATCCCTTTCTCTCTCCTTCACTCTCTTTCTCTCCCTCACTCTTCCCTCTTTTCTCTCTCTACCTCCCTTCAATTTCTCTCTCTCCCCTACCTCTCACACTCTCTCTCTTCCTCTCACTCTCTCTCTCTACCCTTCTCTCCATATCCTCTCTCTCTCTACTCTTCTCTCCCTCTCCTCTCTCTTTGGACACATATACCCCTCTCTCTCACCCCTCCCTATCCCCCTATATCACTCTTGTTCACTCTCTCCCCTTCTCTGTCTCTACCTCCCTCTCTCTCTCTCTCTGAATGACATAAAGGAAGAGATATAACAAGGAAATACATAGAGATATTGCAAGAAACACAATAATACAAATAAACTTGGATTCTATTAATGATCGTCTGGAATACAAAATACTGTAAAATGTAAATCACACAAGCTAGCTAGAATGGCGGTAGCTTATCCCTGAAGAGAGAGATGTGTAATCTACACTCATTCGCAAGAAGTTGATTACAAAGAAGCTGAAAAGGCATTTTAACATAAAGCATCAATGAGAAAACCCTAAAAATCCAAAACCCTAACCCCATAAGATGAAACACCAAAAGGTTTGTGGGTTCTGATGTGGTCGGTTGATATGTCAACTTTTGGGGGGTTTAAATTTTTCATACGATATATGTTTGAGGCTCTCAGTTCATAAAGGTATACATGAGAAGTAAACATTCCACATGTCATAGCATTTTTCGTTGGCTACATGCTAGGTGTTTTTGCACCAAAAAACATTGTTTGGGCCTCAAAACGACCCCAGAAGTTTGGGACCCGAAAAACTGTAGAAAAATTGTCAAGATGTGGAACCATTATGAATTAAGTGGAACATGTGGGTAGCCACTAGTATCCACTTGGATCAGTCCTCCCCCTTAGTAATAAATGGTCCCCATTGTGTCAAGTTCCTCCATCAGATGGGGAAACTTCTATTGAATCTGACTCCTGGTGAGCCACTTGCCCTGGTGAAGAAGTTTCTATGCTTTGACGACCCGATAGCGTTGGATGTTTTGTTGGCGAGTGACCATCATCTTGGTGTCCATGATCCAATCAACTACTGCCTATTCAATGCATTCAATATTGATTTATGTATGGTCCAATTGCTTGACCACATCTAAAGTGTCCAGGAGAGGTGGAAAATATGGTCGAAGCAATTCCACATTAAATACGGGGTGCAAGACAAGGAAAGGGGGAATACTTAATTCAAATTAATTCTCACCCACAACCTTAGTGATGGTGTAAGGCCCATATTAGAGTGAGAGGAGTGATGGGGTCCTATGAGGCTCTCTTTCTACAAATGAAACCATACCTTATCTCCCACCTGAAACTTGTGTGGTACCCATTGTTGATCATGGCATTGCTTGTACTTGGCATTGGCTTTCTACAAAATATCATGAACTTGTTGTTGGATTTGTTGGATTTATTGGATTTGTTCAATGAATTTGGCTACTTGATCAGCCTTGATCTGATCATGGGAGGACTCTTCCTATGCAGTTGTGATGTGCAGAGCTATGTCAATGGGGGCCAATGGCTAGAACCCCAAGAACACATGAAAAGGGTTGTGGCCAATAGAGTTGTGGAGGGATCTGTTGTAGCTATGTTGAACATAAGGAAGGATCCCATCCCATGTTTGTGGATGTTTGGAATTGTACATCCTTAAGATATGAAGAATAATCCTATTGACTACCTTTATTTTTCCATTAGTCTGTGGGTGGAAGGTAGCCGATTTGGTTAGCTTGGTGTACATCATCAACCATATGTTGGACAAGAAAGTACTCGGGAACCTATTGTCTTGATCTGAAATAATGGTCTTTGGGAGCCAAAAATGAACCCAAACATGTTCAAATAAGAGCTTAGCGGCGGCCTTGACTATGATACTCCTCTTGCAACATGCCAAAACTACCATCTTGAATAATTGATCAATGACCATGAAGACACAGTAATTAACATGCTTGTTTGAAGGTACACCATACATGTAATACATGGAGATGGACTCCCAAGGCCTATCAGGAGTAGGTAGAGGGGCGTATAGCCTCTGTTTCTTGATGGTGGGTTTAGTAATGGCGCAGGAAGTGTAGGATCTGATATACTTGTGGACATATTTTCAAAGCTTCATCCAATAAAAATTCTTTTGCAGTACTGCCACTATTTTTTCCATGCCAAAGTGTTATGTTGCCTGACTGTAATGAGCTTCCCAAATCATCTTTGCATAATCTCTTGAAGGGACATAGAGATGGCTGAGATGGAATAACAGTCCATCCTGGAGATGAAAGTCTGTAATTGATTTTCCTACGCTCAATGTTTGATAGGTAGCAGCAAAGGCAAAGTCATCGTTGTATAATTATGGCCACGCATAGGTCTCATGCCCACAAGAGTTAATAATTGTGGTTAGTGCCACAACCAGGGATCAACTAAGGTAGCAACATGGTTGGTGTTTCCCTTATTGTACTTGATGTTCAATTGGAATTGTTGCAAGTGTTAGCACTAAAATTTGTTCTTAGACTGCTTTAAGAACAAGCCTAATACCCATCAAAATTTGAATAATTAAATCAATTTTATGGTTGGTGGATTAGCAAGAAATAGCAAGAAAGAGAGTAGTAGAATGTTTGTAGAGACATTCCATTGGGCATGGAGTCATAACATTCTACAGATCAAAGACAATCAAGTTGCCTACCAAACAAAAGGGCTATATAATGATGAACAGAAGAATGAAGTAGATAACACTAAGAAGAACTATTCATCAAGCAATGATCCTATTTGCAAAATAAATAAAAAGAATACTTGAACAGAAATCATAAAAGAAGGCAATCACTACAAATCATGTGCAGCTCATGAATCTCGTACCCATGAACAACCATTGATCCTCAATGTCTTAAATGCATTCAAGCAAGATGAAAATGTAAAATGGAAAACAAAGAAAACACAATCTAATAGTAACAGCTCTATTGAATCTCTAATGGAAGAAATGTTACATTCTGATATACTCAACATGCTTACAAATTAACATACATAGCTAAACTACCTCAAGCTCTCTCCTAACTCAATCCCAGCACTTATTTGGAGTCCTCTCACCCATTAAATATAAAATTACATCAATAATATATCTAGGAGGTCCCAGCCTACTCCATGCATTGGATTCTATGCCTTAGACATATGTGGCAAACAAAAAATCCAACTAATTCCTTGATTCCTAGAAACTATCTTTTAGAATAAATGCAACTGCATCCATCTCATTGCATGGTGATTTAGTGGAGCTGAATCTTAGGTACAAGTGTCCCTTAGTGTCTAACTGATCTCTAAGAACCCATTTGAACCTCATCAGACAGGTGGCAGCCCTCCTATAGCTCAGATTTATCAGACTGTTAGAGTTTGCAGCGCAATTTCAAGATTCACTGCAAACTTTCATGTAGGTGATGATTTCAACTTTTCTCCCAAATGAAAAACTGGGTCAGGTTGAGTTTTGGTCAGCAAGTCAATGATATTATGATTCATCTCCAAAAAAAATTCAGAAGAACTAAGATCAGAATTTAAAATTTATGATGAAAATATGATTTTGTTGTGTATCAGCGCACAATTGAGTTTGCAATGCACAGTCGAGTTTGCAGCGCACAATCGAGTTTGCAATGTGCAGTTGAATTTGCAATGCGTGGTTGAGTTTGCAACGCCCGGTGAATTTTGCAGTGCGTAGTGAAGTTTGCAGTGCACAGTTGCAAATGGAGATGAAGATAAGAAATGATAAAGCTTCCTTTTGAAACTGACCCTTGGAGATGTTGGATGATGGCCATGCGCTAAAAACAATATTGGTGCTAATAATAGGTACATGGACAACTTTTGATGGCAGTCATTCTGTAACTTTCTTTGTGTTTTCATTAATTGCAAAGACATATGATCAGTTTGGATGATTGGTTCCTTTCCTAGAATGAAATGCTTCCATTTTCAACATGTTTGCATAATGGAGTACATCTCTTTGTTGTAGGGTAACTGCAAACAACATCAGATAGTGTTTCAATGTGATAGGATGTCAGATTCCCATGTTGAGTGAGCATTGCATCGATAGCATAATCTGAAGCATCTATCTCAGTATCAAATGGTTGTTGCAGGTTTGGTAGAATAAGGACTGGTGTTGAGCAGAGGCAGAATTTCAAATCCTCAAATGTTTTTTGTTGTGGTGTAGCCCAAACAAAATTGGCCTTGCCTCCACCCTTGCTCACATGTCTTAGGGACCAGGTAATATGAGAGAACCCCAACACAAACTTGCGGTAGAAGTTGGCGAGGACCAAGAAGCTGCAGAGCTCAGTCAGTGTCTTTGGGGCCAACCAATCACAAATGACTTGGATCTTGGTTGGATCCACATGCACACCATGATCATCCACTATGTATCCCAAATATTGAATTATTTTCATGTCAAAGGAACACTTCTCCAAATTGGCATATAAAGTGAGATCGGAAGAGCG
>CBVK0100043127.1:0-39572 GCA_900067695.1 Picea abies
TAGACTAAAATAAAACAATCAATAATGCAAACGTGGAAGAAAACTAACATGCAATGCAAATGGTATAATACACAAATGAAAAATTCCTACTTACCTGTACTTACCTGTGATGTCAGGTCACACCACTCTGGTGGGGTTTGAGGAGGCGCCTGCCGACAGGCATTGTGCATCTTCGTCTCTCTAATGTAGATAGGTAATAAGAGTCATTACTTGACTTTCTTCCAACCTTGAAAGGGCCAAGCCAAAAATGAGTGTTTCCTTTGATATTAGTAGGCTCCCCTTTATTGGCATCCAACATCCATACTACGTCCCCCTCCTTCTACTCTCTGATTTTGAAATTGGTCGTTCCTTGAACAAACCTGGTGTATTGTGCAGAGGAAGGTGGGTGGGATTCTGTTGTGAAGACTTCCTGCTGTGATGAATAGATCTATATATCATCTTCTACCTTCTTTAGTATCTTCACAGTCTCGACTTCCTGGATTTTAAGCTTGTCCAGGAGCTGTTGATATTCCTCTTTCTTAAGCCATTTAATCTGATCAGAATCTTCATTGGTTGAAGAAGGCGTATCTTCCAGAGAATGTTTATGAAGATTCTGTCTCGTCTCTTCATGTTCTTTTTCATATTTGATGGAATCACTAGGATCTTGCACATGAGTTGTAGTTACGGGTACATTATGAAGATGACCAATAGTTCCATTTTTCAAGGGTATATTCACATAAGTGAGGTCCATCTCAAGAGTACCTCCAAATTTTGAGGCAAACTTCCTAGACAATAACATCCCCCACACATCTGGGATGTCCACGACCACTATGTCCATGTGGATGACTTTCTCGGGGTATTCTTTAAGGAAAACTTCGACATTCTCAATCACCCCATGTGTGGGTATGGCTTTAGACTCAAAATCACACACATTCCTGTAAGGTCGTGTGACTTTTAAACCTAGTTGTTGCATGACCTTGAGGGACATCATCATGATTTCTTCAATAACTTGTAGTTGATCTCTTAACTGAGAGATTATCAAAAGGTATGAGGTTTTGTTATCATCATCATTCATTTTCATGTCTTGGAGCTCATTCTTCAAAATCATTACTTGTCCAATGTTTTTGACTGAGAAGAGGTTAGTTAGGGCATCATACATCTTCTTAGATGAGTCAAGATGAGATATATAGGGTATCAAGTGGTATTTTACAGAGTCCACTATGATACTCATGGAATTGATGTCCTTTTCCTTGAACTTCTCCATAATTGCAATGTTATGAGGTTCCTTCTCTTTTCCTTCTTCAAGCCATGGTTCCACAATCTTTCCTTTCATGATATACAACACTTTATTTTTGGAAAGGATGAGGTGAATCCTTGTCTTCCATGCTCTAAAGTTAGAATCCCCTTCAAACTTGTTTTTTGACTTCATAGAGTAAGTCATGACTGTTTTGACTTGTTCAACCTTTGACTTTGACTTGGTCAACCTTTGGCTTTGACCAAAAACTCAAACTTGGCATCTTATATTGCCGAGAGTACTAGGAGGTGCGCTGGGTTAGGGCGCACTAGGCTATCCAAAAATTAGGTCAATCTCTTCACTTAAGGTGCCTCAACAAGTGGGTTAGCGTTTCATTGTTGCAACAAAAACTGACTGCAACTGCAACTGTAACTGAGAAAATCCTCCCAATCTATCTTCCAATGGTTATATTGTCTGAAGATAGTGTGGGCCCATAACCTATTAGAAAGTAATAGATGTGCTCATTTAACCATTGACAATATAACAATATTTTCACCCAACCATAGGCCGAAGCCACCCTCGAGCACCTTAACCTTGACAGAGAATCCAACCATAGGCCGAAGCCACCCTCGAGCACCTTAACCTTGACAGAGAATGATTCTGCAAACAAATCCTAGGCCTAATAGCTAATCAATGTAGCGTACCTCTCTCCAGAGAAAGCATACAGGGCATAAATTCAAAACCATAACCAATACAAAGTCCAAGCCTAAATCGAGAATATAGATTGCAGTAACTGCAGCTGCAACTACTCTCCAGACTTGCACACTTACCCAGTTTCTGTAGTGCCCACTTGTACATTTCTGCAGTTGCGAGATGTGTGTGTCAAATGAGCTCTGGCGTCTTGTATTTATACTACTTCTCCTTGGATGTTTGGGCCGACTTCTCATTATGGAGGATAAAAACTCAATATTAAATATTTCCTTTAGCCGACTTGTCTTCTAGGGTTATGTCCAATGCTTTAGGGTTTCTTCTTGCTTCTTGGGATATTATATTCTTGTCAGGGTTACATGTGGAGGTTAATACCTCCAACAACTACCATAATATCAACACAACAAGGGTTAGATCTCAGTTTGATTACTCAAAAAATGAAAATTTCTCTCTATTTCTGAGTTACCGAGATCGCACATAGTGCACAACAAAGAGCATACCTAAACAAGAAAACCCTTTTCAATCTGTTTATGATTTTCCGAGATCCACAGGGCGTAGGGAAAAGAATATACATAGATAGAAAAAGAGTAGAAACTTGGAAATAAAAAACAAAAAACCAAACTAAATATATATATATATATATATATATATATATATATCTTTGCAAAAATTTAAAAGACCGTATTCAGGCTTATATATATATATATATATATATATCTTTGCAAAAATTTAAAAGACCGTATTCAGGCTTTATACCTACGTAATGGAATAGTTCTCTCAGCCCATAAATGTACGAAAATGGTAGACACCAGAGATGAGGCAACACGACTTCACGGTCTTGATCTACAACACGAGCGGGTCTTCAAATGCGTTATGATACGATGTTCAAAAACACAGGTATTCCAACATAGGATGGACAACTTCAGTAACCACTCACACAACCAGATCAAATATTATCAGATCGATGTTTTGACGTGGTAAAACCCCTGCGGGGAAACATCCACAAACCCAACCAACGTGGCCACTTGGAGCAATTTATTAATGCAAAAGAAAAATATTACATAGAGATTTACAACAAAGTTTCTCACAATCGATCATCGACAAATGATCCTCCATGCTCTTTAAATAGAGGTCATGGACCAATTGGGTGTTAAGCCACAGATCAATGTAGCCGTTAAGATCAAAGAGAATATGAATCATTGGATCACTCTATGTCGCGAACATATTTTGACCATCGAATTACCTTACTAAAAATGCATACTAATGCATACTAAAGAAACACACTTTTACCTAATGATACATTAGACCAAGTTGATCTTAACTAACTCCTAAGTGTCTAAATATCCTAACNATTAGACCAAGTTGATCTTAACTAACTCCTAAGTGTCTAAATATCCTAACACCATCATTATAATCATGCATTTACAATCTATACACAATCTGATTCATTGTATTCGAAGGGTCAAAACTGGAGTATTACAATCCCCTCCCTTTGGAATAGCATTGGATTTGGTGTAGCTTGAGATTGAAGAAAAATGGGTATGTCTCCTTCGTGGCATCCTCCATGTCTATTGTAGCCTCAACAAGACCAAAGGACTTCCACCACATATTTACCTATCTGATGGCTTGGTTTTGGAGCAATGTAATTCTTTTGTTGAGGACACACAATGGATCTAATTGAAACTCCCCCCCTTGTTCCACTTGGATCACATACCAATCAATCAATCACATGGTTATAATCATGAACATATATCTTAAGCAAAGAAACATGGAAAATATTGTAAGCTCTAATCTTAGTAGGAAATGCAAGTCTAGGTACTAACTTGATGCAACCTCCAAGCTTCAAGGAGTTCTTCTTTGGCTTCACTTTGAGGAAGAAATGGTCCCCAACACTAAATTCTCTATATACCCTATTCTTATCTGCATAATATTTTTTCATGTCTTGGGTTGCCTTCATGTTCCTTCTGATTTAAAAAATTTCTTATTCTATTTCCTTGAGCATTTATGGTCCAAGCACAATTCTATTTATTGGATTATCTTAGTGCATTGGAGTACTGCATCTTATGCCATATAAAGCCTCAAATGGAATCATTTTTAATGATGCTCGATGTCCATCATTATATGCAAATTCCACTAGGTGTAAATAATCTTCCCACTTGGATGACTTATCCATCACATACATGCAAAGCATGTCTTCAAATACTTGATTCAATCTCTCAGTGTGCCATCCGTTTATGGATGATAGGCAATACTAAAACTTAGCTTGGTACCCAAGTATGCAAAAAGACTTTTCCAAAAATTAGAAGTTAACTTGGTACCTATTTTAGAAACAATTGCATTGAGTAGTCCATGCAATCTAAAAATTTCTCTCATAAATATTTTTTTCATTATCAACAACCTTATGAGTAGATTTAATAGGAATTAAATGAGTCGCTTTGGTTAAATTATCCACTACAACTTTGATAGAATCATGCTGTCTCATTATTTTTGCAATTCGGTAATAAAATCCAGGGTTAGTACCTCCCATTTTCATTCTGGAGTGACAAAGGTTGCAACAAACTTGTTGGGTGTTGATGCTCAGACTTAACTTGCTAGCATTCTAAACATATGACAATATATTTGGGAACATTTTTTTTTTCAATCTTCGTCAAAAGTGTTTCTTTGTTATTGAAGCAATCATTCTTTGGTATTCTGGATGGCCAAAATAAGGCATCCTATGTATTTCGTCCATAATAATTTTTCTCAACTATGAAGATTTGACAATATACATTCTATTTTTATAAATAAGAAGCCCATAATCATTCAACTGAAAATATTTATAATCCTTTCTAATTTCTCTTGTTGCAATCCATATTTCACTTGGATATAGTGTTGATTTTCAACAAGGAACTTAATATCTCTTTTTTTCAAATATGATTTGCAAACACAACTGCATGATTCTTTTTGCTAAGTGCATCAACAACATTATTTTATTTTCCTTTTATGTGTTTGATTTCAAAATCAAAATCACAAAGAAAGTTTATCCATATGGCTTGCTTGGAATTTAAGTTTGGATGCTCTAATAAACACTTCACATTGTTATGATTAGTTTTGAGTTCAAATCTCTTGCCCATCATGTAGTCCCTCCACATTTTCAAAGCATGCATGACTGCACCAAGTTAAAAGTCATGAATAACATAACTTTCTCATGTTCTTTCATTTTCATGAATCATAGCATACTGCATAATTATCCTTTATGAGAAATCCACCAATCGTTCAATGCATGCATAAGTGCACACAACAAAGCCTTTATCCAGATCTGCAATTTTTAGAATTGGGGCACTTGTTAGAAGCTTATTCAACGGTTGAAAACTTTCTTCACATTTGTGTGACCATTTGAACTTCATCCCTTTCTTTTGCAAAGAAGTAATTGGGTATGAAAATTTTGAAAATTCCTTAAAAAACATCTAATAATAACTAACAAGACCTATGAAGCATCTCAAATCCATTACATTTCTTGAATTGGGCCAGTTCATTATCCTCAATCGTTTTTTAGGATCCACATATATTCTTTGTTATGAAATAATGTGACCCAAACAATATTTTTTTTTGATAAATCACATTTACTTCGTTTTGCATACAACTTATGATCTCTTAGTACTTGTAAAACCATCCTCAAGTGATCCTCATGCTCTTCTTCATTCTTAAAAAAATAGTTATCATCTAGAAAAAGCAAGCACAAACTTATTCAAGTATTTGTTGAAAACAATATCCATGAGATGTATGAATTCCGTTCGTGCATTTGTGAGACCAAATGACACCATTACATATTCATAATGGCCATACCTCATTCAAAAAGACTATCTTATGGATGCCTTTCTCTTTAATTAAGACTTGGTGATATCCAGATCTAAAAATTATTTTTGAGAAGACTTTCACCACTCTCAATTGGTTAAACAAGTCATCAATTTGCGGCAATGGATACTTGTTCATAACTATGACTTTATACAACTACTTGTATACTATACATAACTTTAGATTTCCATCTTTCTTTTTCACAAATAACACATGTGGTCCCCATGGAGAAACACTTGGTCGAATGTATCCTTTTTCTATCAAGTCTTGCAACTGCATTTTCAGGTCTAATAATGTCATGGTACTCATTCTATAAGGAGTCTTGGACATTGGGGAAACTCTAGGTAAAATATCAATTGAGAAGTCAATATCCATCATTGGAGGAAGTCCTAACACTTTATTCGAAAATACATCATTGAGGTCTTGCAATACAATATAATCTTCGAGCCTTGGATCTTTATATTTTGTTAATTCGAATATGTGAGTTGCATACAATTGACATCATTTCTAAAACATTTCTTCAGTTGCAAGGTTGAAATTTTCCTAACAAAGATTACGTTTGGAATGCCTCTTATTGTCTTTGAGTTTCCATCTTCATCAATGCAATCAAAAGTCTTGTAGCCATCAAGTTTAATTTGATGTTCTTCTAACTAGTTCATACCAATGAGGACATCATAAGAACTAAGTGCCAACATATATAAACTTTTTGGTCCAAGGAACCCTTTAAGCTCTAATGGAAAACTATCCACCATTTCACTAACATTTCTCTTGGTTCTAGTGTCTAGATGGACTCACCATGACTTACTATGCTTGCGCTTCTTAAGAGATTATGTTTCAACAACTTTAGGAGTAACATCACTATAACTAGATCCCAGATCAATTAAAATGGAAATGGATTGCTTAGTAATCTTACCTTCAACTTCAACCACTGTTGATTGGTGATTTTCTTGGAAATCTTCCAATGTAATGTAAATATGAGGAATAGTCCATGCTGCATTATTCACAATAGTGGCCTCTTTAATGTTGTGAGCATTCTTGGTGTTGTCCTTTTGATAAAGGAAATTCATGTATATGTGGTATTCTCCACATCCCCAACATTGAATAGGTTACCTTTTCCTCTTTCCCGAAGTTTTAGTTCGTTTGTTCCCACTCTAAGATGTCTAATTTTGCTAGAAGGTTTTCTATTGATTCTAAAGTGAGGAGGTTTGAACCCTTTCTTTATTTGGAAAGCTTCTCTATTTTCTTATCCTTCCATGTCTTTTGAAACTTATTTTTACTTTTGTTTTGTTCATAACAATACTTAACCTTTGTAATTGCTTCTTCAAATGTCTAAGTCTATCAAAATCAATTATATCATTGTAGGATTTAGGTAATCCAAGAATTTATTTACGTACTCATCCATGGTCTTTTTCCCCAATTTCAACTCATGGAATTTTCATACTTTACTTTCATACTAATGATACCAGAGGTATTTTGTTGAAAGTTTTTTTTGAATTACTTTCATATAATTTTCCTCTCTTTGATCTTCTTTACTTGTTAGAGGTGATCCCATCAAATATAATCTTTGCCATTTAAATCAAGTATAGCCACTCTGGCTTTCATATTCTAGAATATTCACAAATTTGGAAGTATTTTCTTATCCCAAGAAGCCAAGCCTCATTGTATTGTCTAAATTTGACCTCACCATCAAATGTGGGTGGTTGTGTTTTGAAATTCTTCATGTAATTTATCTTTGAAAATATTCTTTCTCCTATAGTTGAAGGCAGAATATTATGGGCCACTTAATGAGTATTCAAATGCATATG
The DNA here is from genome assembly GCA_900067695.1 of Picea abies. NCBI lineage: Eukaryota > Viridiplantae > Streptophyta > Pinopsida > Pinales > Pinaceae > Picea > Picea abies. The sequence continues at coordinate 7,561 of CBVK0100043127.1, forward strand.
ACTCACTAATAGAATATTATGCCAAAAATGAATTGTATGCCCCATCTTGGGAGATTCTTCTTATGCTATGGGACCTGTGAGAATGACTTTTTGAGATTTTCCTACTCCTACCAACATTGTTTGAATTTTGTCCATGATATTTTCCTATGTATATCTGTCAAACTTAAAAACATTGTTGCATTTATATGGTATTTATATTCTTGAGCCTTGATTAGTCTTTCATTATCTACTTTGCAATTTTGAAGCTCCACCCTCAAGATTCTCACATCTTTGCAATATATATAGGAGTCTCCTGTTTTTATGCAATTTGGAACTAAACTTCACTTGTTTTGGCATGTTTTTCTATTGACTTAGAGCCTCCATGGATGCAAGCAAATTTCCTTTGATTTCATAGGTCATGACTATCACCAATTGTATTTTCATTTGTTGCATACAATCCTTATGTACTTGTTGATGGCCAAAATTGACCATGTTCAACATTATAGGGAGATCACCCGACCAGGGTCCCAATTAGAGCCTTATTCGTTGAAATGGTGATTTTGACTGGTTCTATGGGTCTCCAATTACCCTTGTCATAAGACTAGCCTAAGATCAAGCTAAGATAAGTTAATATATATGCACAAAATATATACAAACAAAGTCTTCTATCTGCTAAGGTGTTTTGTTATTTGTTTTTATCAACAAAAAGAATAAAATAATTTGCCTTCTTGCAGCTGCTTGAAGAAGAAAATCCTTTGTTTAAATAAGGGCTCAACAAAGCCACACTAAATCTCGCTCCTACAAAAGGAGACTTTCAAGAGATGAAGATAAATGATCTATATGCAGATCTACTCTAAGATGCAGGAAACAAATAAAAAAACCTATCTTAACCAGGAGAAGGATAGCCTAACTCCTGACCAAGAGCAAGAGTATCTAAAAAGGGGAAAATACTCATGTTGAATTCAAGATTAAGATGCGTTAGCAAATCATATAATTAGTTCATACGATTTTCAAACTATTAACACAAATATGCAATGAAATTATTTCAATAAATAGTTATTAAAATAACTATTACATGTACTCAAATTCAATCAACAAGATAGATTCAATTCCAGATTTACTATCATATTAGCGAAGTAGTTATTTTAACACAATAGTAGTTAAAACATAACAGAACTATAATCTAATTGTAAACAATTACCAATAATTATAATCAAGTTCCTTTGAATCTAAAATTAAATTCTAATTTAAAATCTGTTCTTTATGCACATATAGCTTCACAAAATTAAAGATTTAAATTAGAACTGAAATTCACAATAATAAATGTTGGCCCTTGACCAAGTTTTGAAGTTACTTGGTCATATTTGACCCTTTTTGGGACTTTGACATCATGTCGAAGATGGAGCGCCAGACGAAGCAAAGATCAAGGGATCTCGACCCACTTTCGGGTCCCTTTTTGGGTTTTTGGACAATGTAATGGGAAAGGGATGTTGGCCCATGTGTTTACCCACGTTTAGGCCCACTTTTGCAATGTATAAATAAAAATCTAGGCATCTAGTAGAGGGGGAATGTATATATGTGATGTAAGCTAAGTGCTAATAGTGTATGTAAGTGCTCTGTGCATGACTGTAGAAGGTTTACAGAGCTAAGTGCAAGTTGTTGTAGAAGTTATAGAAGGATTTGTGCTGTAAGCGCAAGGAAGAAGGATCTAGCGAGCTACACAAATCTTCTATCGTATGCGAGGAAGGGTTTTTGATGGATTTGTGCCTGTAACCGATTGGAGACACTAATAAATAAGAAGAGTTGGTGGACGTAGCCCCAAGGTGGGGGTGAACCACGTAAATCTGTGTGTTATGCTTTGTTCTTTGACTTGATGTGTTTATCTATGCTTTGGCTAAGTGCTTTGATATATTTAGATAGGTCTACTTATTCTTTGTGCTTCATTAGATGTATATGAATAGTATATCTGATATGTATGAAGATGCTTAGTGCTGACCTACTATATATGACCTGTTTTACTGTTGCTAAGTGCTAAATTACCTTAGATCTAAGTGAATACTGCGATGCTCTATGCTGTCTGCAAAGTATGATAAGGGTTGAATATTTATGAATGATCAATGCTAAGTTTTCTATAAGTGATATAATCATAGATCCATGTCCCAACTAAGGTTGTAGACATTTGAGTCTTGCAACCACCCCTGCCTCTACCTCGGGTGAGACTTCATCTTCTTCGCAGGTGTTTCTGAAAGGGATGGTAGTTAGGGTTTTGTAGGTGCGTTGTTGTAGCGTTGAACCTTGGGTCTGCCCCTGTGGAAACAAATGGTTTTGTTTTCGTGACTGAAATTGTGATTGTTGGGAACTGAGGAAGAGGAAGCTTTGTGCAAAGATTCATCCTAAAACTGCAGAAGCTCTGTGCAAGGATCTGTGCCCTAGTGTGCAATATTCCACTTGATCTCAAAAGCTTTGTGCTAAAGGAAAGAAGGCCAGATATGAAGAAAAGAAGCGAGATCTAGAAGCTTTGTGCTCTGCAAAAGTAAAATAAGTGAAATTTTTTGTTTCTAGAGTATGGATCTAGGTATGTTTGATAGATTTCGTCCTAGCTTGAAAACTAGGGCTCTGATAAATGAAATAAAGCTTGATATGAATAGATCTGATAAGTACAGTGATAGATATGTTATACCTATGCATAGAAAGAATGTTTGGACTAACAAATGGATGCAGGATCCTAGAAAGAATTTTTTGCAGGCTAGCTACCATGATCCTAGTGCGCAGTACATAAAAGGCTAGGGATCATTTAAAAGGAAGAGAGGATTAAACCTATGTTACAGTTGCAGAAGACCATGACATCTTGCTAAGGAATGTCTTGGTGGAAGATCTAGTTGCCTATGTTGTAAAGATTTGGACCATGAAGTATTAGATTGCCCTAGAATGATTGCTAAGCTTGAAAGAATGAATTTGAATGAAGAAAACCCTAAGGAAGCTCCATAAATAGAAGAACCCCAGAAATAATCCGAGAAGGTATTACTACAGATGAAAGACACCTTGAACGACCACTGACATTTTAGGTTATCAAAGATCTTTAAAGAAAAAGAATGCATCAAAGTAAGAATAGGGGACTTCGACATTGACTGTGTTCTTGATGAAGAAACACAAGTGAACATTATGCCAGAAAGAACTTGGGAAGCTATAGGGAAGCCTGCTATGATCCCTTCATTAAGAGGAATAGGGATATTCAGAGGAACACTGGTGAACCTATGTGGAAGGCTCACTCAGATATCTATGAATGCTAATGGAACTTCAACAGAGGAATATTTTGAGATTATCAAGTTTATTGAGGACAGTGCCCCGTTTACTATGTTACTTGGAAAACCTTGGATTGAGAGAGATCAAGCCAGAAAGAAGGAAGAAGAAAAGGTTTAGAACAGTAGAGACAAGAGTTAAAAAATTTCATGACTAGAAGGATCGCGCAGTTGATTGAAGAACAGGAGAACAAATCGAAGCTATTTGACACCCGGAGCCCAGATGTCAAAGCTACAAGAGCACTAGAGGACTCATAGAAGATTGCAATATCTGTCTTAGATATAGAATAAGTATTACCCCTGATTCTTAGGAGATAATCTCAGCAGCGCGAAGTGACTATGTCCAAGGAAAATAAGAATCAGAATGGGAAGAGAATCACCGAGATGAAGCTCACTGGAAAGAAAGCTAGGAAGCTAAGAAAAAAGAGAGCTAAGCTACAAAATATTCCAGAGAGAACCTTGCAAAATGAAAAACTTGCAGAAATTGAACTTCGCTGAGATATCAGACCAGTGACATAGGCCACTTCGCCGAGGTGAAGCACTCTAGCCGTTGGAAGCCTATATAACCGTTCGAATGTCGCTCCGAACAGGTCGGAAAACATTGATGGTTCGCCAGTAGACCGTCAGACCATGCCATAACAGACATAACATGAGTTTATGACTCCTCATACTCGTTGCAGGCAGACCATTGCTAAGTTTATTCCTTAGTCCGCCGGGCCACACACTGAGAATACTTTTTGATAACTAAGAATTTGAGCCCACAGCCTAAGATTATTTTGCACTGTAATCATCGCCTTGTTGCCGTACCCTCCATTGTAGTCTCTGAATTCAGTTCACACTCGATCTAATTGACCCCGAGCTTGTATGTCAGACGAGCTCAACGCCACAGAGAAAGTAGTCGAAGAAGTTTTGATTGACTTAATCACTGAGAGAGTCATGTCAGAAAGAAGGATGTTTGTAGGTGTGGAAACATCCTCAACAGGAGGAGTCCAAGCTTCTCCCTCAACTGCTCGTTGAGTAGGAACTTCCAGAACCACGACAGAGGCAAGAAAAAAGCACATAGACAACATTGCGAACGCCAAGCTGATTCCACGTGTTAGTAACAATTCTTGTCCTGGGCACAAGAGTATTCATGTCAGCAAGTCGCGCGAGAAGCGCTCAAGCGCATCACAGAAAAATCCCATTTCAGGATTCCAAGCAAGTAAGCGGACAGATTATATTGTCGACGGTCCAGATTCAACCATAGGAGTAGATCGACGGTCGGCGGGAAATCACGGTTGGTAGAGTTGCGCCGAGATTAGCGCGATGGATAGTGCCTATATTGCATGCAGGAAAGGATAACAACCGTCCATCCAAAGGACGCGTGGCGTGAGATCTAATCGCGACGACATTTCAACATTTGGGAGTTCGAAGGGTGAAGGTTCCGTGTTGTTCTACATCTCGAAACCCCGAACCCCGAAAGCGCCGAAGGCCCCCAAAGTCGGGTCCACAGTATCACAGAGCAATCTTAGCCGTCCATCCAAAAGGAACACGTGGTGCGCGATTAGGCCCCTCGCCTTTTCGCCCATCGCGAATCCGATGCATAAGGAGCAACTCCTTCATATCCCCAAAATGCGAAGTGCCAGGAGCGTCCAGGACCCAGGCCCACAATATCACCGAGTGAGTTCAGGACCGTCAGATTCGAGAAGGATGCATGGCGCCAAATTAAGCCATCTCGACGTTTTGCTCATTGCGACTATGATGAGAAAGGATCAACCCCTTCCTGTTCATGAACGCCGAAAGCGTCTTTGAGAATAAACGCAGGGTCACAGCTCGTGGTCACTTGGAAAATAAAAAGAGCTATGCAAGAGGGGCCAAAGGCGTCGGGTTCAGTCATAGAGGGGATCATCGTGATCTCCAGGTGCCATCGGACCCGATCTCCATTCTGTTTCACGCTTGGAGTAAATGAAGGTGATAGGGGGTGGTTGAAACCTCTCCTCATTCATTAAGTATAAGGTATGGAGGGTCTGGCAAGCTGTCTGCCCGAGAAGGTCCTGTGTACCGATTTTTTCCAAAGAAGCCATGCCAAGTCCTCGACTAGCCAGAGAATTTTGCTCACGCTAACTTGACACTTAATGGCTCAACTACTCCTCTTGCAGGAGCCATGCACACTTAAGGCAACGTCTGATGAAGAATCTCCGTCCAAATTTGGCTGAAGGGACACCAAGCCTTGGATGACTGAGCACGCCTTTGTTAGGTGAATTTTTCTAAGTATATAGACTCAGTCTTTGTATTTTGTAATCACCGATGGTTGAGCAAGGCTCCGGGTTGTAAATCTTTAATGAAGCACTATTATTCCTGGTTATGCATGGACTCTTGAGACTTCTTTCCTTATGAATGTCATTTTCTTTCATGTCTTTGTTTGCATTGTATTAGAGCATCTTGGAATTGGAGGATCCAGTGGAGTTGTAACTGTTATAGGATGATGTAGGTTGGATCACTGTAACAGTTGCATTATTTCTAATCGGTCTCTGTGATTTTCTTAGCGCTGAAAAACTTGGAATTGGAGGATCTTGTTCGGTCCCCCTTTCAGTTTCTCGAAGCCCTGAACCAAGAGGATCTTGTATTTAGAGTTTTTCTTCTACAAACTACTGAAAGGTATCTTTCCTGAGGTAGTTTGTTCACTCCTCTCACTAAGTCTTCAACCTGCTCATCTTTAAATCAACCCACTGACGGAAGTTAGATCAAGACCTCCTTTGTTCCTTACATATCAGACCCAGTCCCTGAGTTAGAGTGATATCTCCCGAGTCTCTACCCATTTGATCACCAATTAAAAACTATCGTGGCATAAAACTGATGGGCGTTGGGCTCTGCTCCTGCAAACAATCTAGGAGTGACTTCCGACGCCAACATTTCTGGCGCCGTTGCCAGGGACGAAGTTGAAAATTTTCCTTGGGATTGAACGACATTGAGCCTCTGATTCTGAAGGTGCATCAGGTATCAGAGCCTTTGAAGATTGCTACTATGCACCCAATGACTCCATTGTGATGACTCCACTATGGCGAACCTGCCGTGTTAATTGTGGCTTTCAAAGGTAGACACATGCGGTCCCATCCTCAGCTACCTCTAGCTACACCTGAAACTAATCCAGAGGTGGTTCTCATAAAAGGAAAGGCCTCTGAAGAAGAAGCTTCCACCGCCGAACCAGGTAATCCGCCATCTCCTTCTGTAGGAACTCCATTTTCTCCTCCTTAGTTTCTTAATAGACCTCTTTCCAAGGTTTCCTGTTTCCTGAATTTCGGGAGTGTTCCTGTTGAGTTTTCCCCTCCTGGTCTGGGATTGGAGGGAGAAATCCTTGTCACTTCCCTCTCCTCTGAAACTGTACCTTGGCGCAGACCCAGGACCGCATAAGATTTCCCCAATCCTATCTTTACCACTCCTCCTCTTGTTACTGTTACCACTCCTACACAAAAAGGAGCATCTACTGACTTGATCCCATTAGCCTTCTCCTTAAATGCCCTTTTATTTCCCATTCCACTTCGAGACTCATTCCCAGTAGCCCCTTCGCGAACTCCTTCTCCTCCAAATTATCCTCCACCTAATATTCCTATGGTTGGTGCTAATCCCCCTCTAAATAGGATGGATGCCATAGTCGTTGCCAGATATGCTCCCTTAATCCTACCCCATCCTATGAATCCTCTCCCTGCTGGAGATTACTTAAAGTATATGCCCAAGTTCACTAGGGAAGGGGACATAACTGCAGAAGAGCACCTGGATGATTTCTACAGTTATGCAGACAACCTGAACATTGAAAATGAAGATGTCTGGATGAGAGTCTTCGTCCAGAGCCTGGATGGTGAGGTGAGGAAATGGTTTAGAGGATTGGCCCCTGGATCTATTGCTGGGATTGAAGCATTGGATAGTGTTTTCCTGAGGCAGTGGGGAGATAGGAAGGATTTCATGTATTACATGACAGAGTTTGGGTCTTTGAAGAAGATGGAAGGAGAGTCTGTCTATGATTTCTCCAAAAGATTCAATAAGATGTATAACAAAATCCCTGCCGAAATAAAACCCTCAGAAGCCTCGGCCAAGATTTCTTATGCTAGTGCATTTGGCCCCAATTTCTGTCTTTTATTGAGAGAAAGAAGAGCCACCTCCTTAGCTCAAATGCAATATGTGGCCATAGAAGTGGAATCCAATGTATTAGCAGCTGATAGACTGAGGAACAAGGCCAACGCAGACATAAGAAAGGGAAGATCGGAAGCCTCAACTTCTGGCCCATCGGTGCCCCACCCTCAAGTGGATGAACTGACCAAGATGGTAAAGTCTCTGTATGCAGAGATGGAAAGAATGAAGGTGGAGGGGAGACAAGCATACAAGGGCCCTCAAAACGCAGAAAAAAAAGGAGGTTTAAGGAGGCCAAACAATATTACTTCCCCGACTATGCGAAGAGAGAGAGGAAGAGATAGAGAAGACCAAAAAATTCAGGCCCCTTTTCAAAACAATTTTGTGGCCGAGGGAGAAGAAGGGGAAGCAGATGAGCTTGATCCTGAAATCCATTGCTTCAGGGACACTCCTCCTTTCCCTCATCTCACTCAATCAGCATACGAGGAGTCTCTCATGGACAATCAGCTAAATGAACTGAGCAAAGAAGACAAGGCTAGTGGCAACCAAGGCAGGTATGATCTGAGGTCTAAGAAAAAGACAGTAGCACCTGATGTTCCTGAGCAATCCACTAGAACAAATAAACCTGCTAATGAAGTGGCAGACAGTCATAGAGGTAAGAAGCCCCAACCCCTCTTTCCCATAGTCCAGAGTCATGTTCCCGAAATAAGATAAATTCCAAAGCTTACATCTTCTTTTAATTTCGAGCATGAAATTCAAAAGATCAGAATCCCTGTGCCCCTAACCGAATTGATTAAACATGAAGGGTTCAGGAAACGCTTCTATGAGATTTTACAGTCTGAGATCTCATGCCTTCCCACAGACTCCATCAATTTGCAAGATGAAAAGCCTACAATTATTCTAGGTCCTATGGTAGAAGACAGGAATGAATCATCCCCTCCCTTCTACACTTCCTTGAACATACATGACAAGGTACTGCACGACTGCTTGATGGATTTGGGGTATTCTCACAACCTCATGCCCAAAAATGTCATGGAATAATTAGGACTATAAGTCCCCCGAGCCTATCATGACCTTTATTCCTTTGACTCTAGAAAAGTTCAATGTCTAGGAGTTATCAAAGACCTGGTCGTGACCTTGTTTTAGCTGCCCATGAAAAGTGTGGTCATGGATATTGTAGTGGCTAATGTCCCCCCCAAGTTCGGTATGTTGTTATCAAGATCTTGGATAAAAAGACTTGGGGGAAATTTGCAGATGGACCTCACATATGCTACTATCCCAGTGTTTGGAGGAGAACATAGGAGGCTATACAGGGAAGCCCAACTGGCCTATATAATTAGTGATGAGGCCAACCCTACCAACCATCCCATTTTTTCCATGGACACTGATTTAGGTTCCAGTGTACTACAACTCACTAATGCTCCCGAGCCTCCTCTTAAACTCAGAAAGCTGCCCACCACTTCCCATAAATTTCCTCCCTCCATCACCCCCGTCTGAAAAATGTTCTTTGATGGAGCCTTTTCCAGGGAAGGCGCTGGAGCTGGTGTGTTTTTTGTGTCACCTGCTCAAGAAACCATATCTCTATCATACAAATTAGAATTTGAAACTACCAACAATGTGGCAGAGTATGAAGCTCTTGTCCTAGGATTAAGAGCCGCAAGGTAAATGGGAATTCAGGAAGTAGCAGTGTTCAGAGATGTAGAGTTGGTGGTCCAGCAGATCAGAAACGCTTATCAGGCCAAGCATCCTCGACTCAGAAGCTACATAAATGAGGTATGGGACTTAATTGATAGTTTCTTCTCAGCATTCAACATTTCTTTTGTCCTAAGAGAGAAGAACACAGTGGCAGATTCCTTGGCTACATCAACAAGCAATTTCAAAGTACCCTTGCCGCCCAAATTCAGATATGATGTGGAAGTAAAATACAGGCCCTCCGTACCTGACAACGTCAAACATTGGAAGGTATTCGAGGATGACCTCAAGATCAAGAAATTCTTGGAGACTGTCGAAGAATTTTTAGAGATGCATATCGACCAAGATTCCGTCTCTGAAGAAGAGCCTGATGGGGGTAAGTTTCTGAGTAAAATAGCAGAGCGTAACATTGTGCAGCTCCCCAAAAACCATATTCCAAGGGGACTGGTTCCTTTGGAAAGGATTTTTGATGGAAATGATGTGTCATTAAAAGGGAAAATCTTGGAGGATGATGCTGATACTATTCAGTGTAACATTGGCATTGAGAGTGAGCCCAAGTTTGTCAAATTGTCAAGAAGTCTGACAAAGGAGCAGAGGTCTGAATACATTGGACTTTTGAGGGAATTTGATGATGTTTTCGCTTGGACCTAAGAAGACCTCAAAACATATGACACTTCTGTCATCGAGCATAAAATCCTGTTGAAAGGGGAGGCAAAGCCATTTAGGTAGAAGCTGAGACAGATCAATCCTATGCTGCTTCCTATCATGGAGAGGGAAGTGAAGAAGCTGCTTCAAGCTCAGATCATCGTGCCACTGAGATACTCAGAATGGGTGGCCAACTTGGTTCCAGTAAGGAAAAAGAATGGAGAGATCAGATTCTGTGTAGACTTCAGAAACCTGAACAGGAGCTCACGGAAGGATAACTACCCCTTACCAAAGATGGAACATATACTACAGAGGGTAACAGGAGCATCCAGGATGTCCATGATCGATGGCTTCTTTGGCTACAACCAAATCTCCGTTCTACCTGAGGACAGGGAAAATATGACATTTACCACTCCATGGGGCACATTCATGTATGCTAAGATGATATTTGGATTAATGAATGCAGGGGCAACATTTCAACGTGCCATGGACATAGCTTTCATTGGGGAAAAGGATAAATTTTTGGTCGTCTATCTGGATGACATCACAGTATTTTCAAAATATGATAAAGAACACTGTTTCCATCTTAGGAAGATTTTCCTGAAATGCAAGAGTTTTGGCATTTCATTAAACCCCAAGAAATCTCTGTTCGCCATGCAAGAGGGAAAGTTACTAGGCCACATAGTATCAGTGGAAGGAGTCAGGATCGATCCTAGCAGAGTTGAGGCAATACAAGCCTTATCAATCCTGAGGTCCAAGAAGGAGGTCCAATCTTTCCTTGGTAAGATTAATTTTCTGAGGAGGTTTGTTCCCAACTTTGCTGAGGAGGTAAAACTTATAACAACCATGTTAAGGAAAGAAAATGAAGTGAGGTGGAATTTTGAATTGCGAAATTCCTTTGAGAAAATAAAGAAGGCCCTGACTGAAGCCCCTATTCTCATCAGTCTCGATTACTCAAAGGATTTCCTTATTTTCTCCTTTGCCTCACCTGACACGGTGGCCGCTGTTTTATTACAGACAAACAAGATTGGGCTAGAGCAGCCTGTTACTTATTTCAGCCGAGCATTGAGGGATGCCGAAGTCAAGTATGACACTATGGAGAAGCAGGCCTATGCCCTGGTAAAGGCTCTCAAGGCATTTAGAATCTATGTCCTGCAGTAAAAAATCATCACTTATGTCCCCTCGGCTGCTGTTAAAGACATTCTTATTCAGCCTGACATAGACAGAAGGAGGAGTAAGTGGATAGCCAAGATTCTGGAATTTGACCTGGAAATAAAGCCCACCAAATTAATCAAAGGTCAAGGTTTAGCCAAGCTGTTTGCTGAAGCCAATTGCCAAGATTTGGGGGTAAGTTTCATCAACGAATGCTCAGGGATTCAGCAGGGTCAACTATCTGAAATAGACCCTCAAAGGGAGCCCCCATTGGCTCGATGTCCCTGGTATAAGGATGTCATATATTTTCTGCAAGAGTTGCGGCCTCCAGACATCCTGCAAAGAAACAAGGCAAAAGCTCTGAAGCTCAAAGCAGTCAGATACTGCCTTATTAATCAAGTTCTATATTGGAGAGGCCCCCTGGGGATGCTTTTGAAATGTGTAGATCTGCAAGAGGCTGACAATATCATGGTTGAATTTCATGACAACCTATGTGGAGGGCATCATTTCTGGAAAACCACATCCTACAAAATCCTCAGGGCTGGATACTACTGGCCCACCGTATTCACTGACGTCTACAGAAGGGTCAGAGCTTGCACCAAATGTCAAAGATTTGCAGGAAAACAACAAATCAAGTCTTTGCCGTTAAATCCCGTGGTTGTTTCATGACCTTTCCAGCAATGGGGCCTAGATTTCATTGGAGAAATTCACCCCGCTTCCAGTGGGCAACACAAATGGATCCTGACTGCTACCGATTTCTTCACCAAGTGGATTAAATCTATCCCCACCAGGAGTGCTTCCCACAAGATAATCATTGGATTCATGGAAGACCTCATCACAAGATTCAGCTGCCCAAGTAAGATTGTCACTGATAACGCGACCTCTTTCAGGGTTGAGCCGTTAGCCAAGTTCTGTGAGCAATTTGGGATTAAACTGATTCACTCCACCCCATACTATCCCCAGGGCAATGGTTTAGCAGAGTCCTCCAACAAAATCTTGATAAGTATCATCAAGAGACTGTTGGAAGACAACAAGAAGGCTTGGCATTCAAGATTGAAATTTGCTTTATGGGCCGATCGAGTGACCACTAAGAGATCTATAGGTGTCTCTCCTTTCCAATTAGTCTATGGAGAAGAGGTTGTTTTTCCTTCTCATTTAGCCATTCCTGTAGAAAAATTCCTCCAGGGTCATCAAGAGGAACCTGATGACATGATCAGAAGGATTCATCAGCTAGTGGAAGTCCAGCAGACCAGGGAGTAGGTAATGGGCAGGATTCAGGACCATCAGCAAAGGATCAAGCAGGTTTTTGATAAGAAGGCCAAGAAGGAAGAGTTTCAGATAGGAGACCTAGTACTGAAATGGGATGCTCCTAAACAAGATAAAGGCAAGCATGGAAAATTCGAAGCCCTATGGATCGGGCCTTTCAAAGTCTCCGAAGTATTCTTGAATAATACCTATAGGTTATGGGATTTGAAAGATGGAGAAGCTTTCAATGGCCCTGTGAATGGGCATTTCCTAAAAGGATTTTTCCCTTGAGCTGCGCTTGGCTCTTTCGCGGTTGTAAATATTGTTTTTCTTTCCATCCTTAGGTTTTAAATAAATGACTCCATAGCCCGACAACAAGGCATTGGAACTGCAAAATGAGTCCTTAGAGCATCACAGGGATGACTCTATCCCCCATGGAGCCTAATGTTAGTAACAATTCTTGTCCTAGGCACAAGAGTATTCAGGTCAGCAAGTCACGCGAGAAGCACTCAAGCGCAGCACGAAAAAATCTCGTTTCAGGCTTCCAAGCAAGTAAGCGGGAAGATTATATTGTTGATAGTCCAGATTCAACCATAGGAGCAGATCGACGGTCGGCAGGAAATCACAGTTGGCAGAGTTGCGCCGCGATTAGCGCAATGGATAGCACCTATATTGCATGCAGGAAAGGATAGCAGCCATCCATCCAAAGGATGCGTGGCGCGAGATCTAATCGCGATGGCATTTCGACATTCGGGAGTTTGAAGGGTGAAGGTTCCGTGTTGTTCTACATCTCGAAACCCTGAACCCGAAAAGCGCCGAAGGTGCCCAAAGTCGGGCCCATAGTATCACTGAGCAATCTCAGTCATCCATCCAAAAGGAACACGTGGTGCGCGATTAGGCCCCTCGCCTTTTCGCCCATCGCGACTTCGACGCACAAGGAGCAACTCCTTCATATCCCCGAAATGCGAAGTGCCAGGAGCATCCAGGACTCGGGCCCACAATATCACCGAGTGAGTTTAGGACCGTCAGATCTGAGAAGGAGGCATGGCGCCAAATTAAGCCATCTCGGCGTTTCACTCATCGCGACTATGATGAGCAAGGATCAGCCCTTCCTATTCACGAACGCCGAAAGCGTCTTTGAGAATAAACACAGGGTCATAGCCCGTGGTCACTTGGAAAATAAAAAGAGCTGTGCAAGAGGGGCCAAAGGCGTTGGGTTCAGTCACAGAGGCGATCATCGCGATCTCCAGGTGCCATCGGACCCGATCTCCATCCTGTTTCCTGCTTGGAGTAAATGAAGGTGACAGGGGGTGGTTGAAACCTCTCCTCATTCATTAAGTATAAGGTATGGAGGCTCTGGCAAGCTGTCTGCCCGAGAAGGTCCTGTGTACCAATTTTTTCCAAAGAAGCCATGCCAAGTCCTCGACTAGCCAAAGAAGTCTGCTCACGCTAACTCGACACTTAATGGCTCAGCTACTCCTCTTGCAGGAGCCATGCACAGTTAAGGTAGCGTCTGACGAAGAATCTCCGTCCAAATTTGGCTGAAGGGACAACAAGCCTTGAACGACTGAGCATGCCTCTGTTAGGCGATTTTTTATGAGTATATAGACTCAGTCTTTGTATTTTGTAATCGTCGATGGTTGAGCAAGGCTCCGGGTTGTAAAGCTTTAATGAAGCACCGTTATTCCTGGTTATGCATGGACTCTTGAGACTTCTTGCCTTATGAATGTCAGTTTCTTTCATGTCTTTGTTTGCATTGTATTAGAGCAGCTCGGAATTGGAGGATCCAGTCGAGTTGTAACTGTTATAGGATGATGTAGGTTGGATCACTGTAATAGTTGCATTGTTTCTAATCAGTCTCTGTGATTTTCTTAGTGCTGAACGACTTGGAATTGGAGGATCCAGTCAAGTCCCCCTTTCAGTTTCTCGAAGCCCTGAACCAAGAGGATCTTGTATTCATAGTTTTTCTTCTACAAACTACTGAAAGGTCTCTTTCCTGAGGTAGTTTGTTCACTCCTCTCACTATGTATTCAACTTGCTCATCTTTAAATCAACCCACTAAGTGAAGTTAGATCAAGACCTCCTTTGTTCCTTACATATCAGACCCAGTCCCTGCGTTAGAGTGATATCTCCCAAGTCTCTACCCATTTTATCACCCATTAAAAACTATCGTGACATAAAACTGATGGGCGTTGGGCTCTGCTCCTGCAAGCAATCCAGGAGTGACTTCTGACGCCAACACCACGCATTCTTTCGGCTTACCTACCACCTCTCAGTGACGCCATCAACCGTGATAGTGTGCCTTGAGACTTCGAGTATACTTTGATCACCGCGTACCTTCCGAAAGGGGTGTGCGCAGTTCGTGCTGACCAAGATAAGCTTGCATCATTGAAGTTTAGTGACTTCAACCTTGGCGACCAGAAGGCTTACAACATGATCGCCCCACACAAGTATCTAACCAGGACTAAAGGAAATAATTCCAAGATCATCCCGCAGTCATGGACCCAGAACCTCGCGCAGTCCACACTGCTCAACGTGATGAAGATTCCGCACTTTAGACGACATCAGTAGGTGAATGCATGTGTAAAGCTACTGCCGTCGTGCTATCATGACAGATACCTATGGATGAACTGACACATCACTTTAGATCCAACCTTGATCAATCGGATCATAGGGCTTAGTATGAAAGGTCCTGACCCACATGAGTTCTACCCTAGAAAGACCTTAGACTGAGCATTAGCACAAAGAATTAAAGAAAATTATGGTGATGTCGAGAAGGTCTCACGAGGCTACAAAGTAGCCTCTATATAGAGTGGCGTAGTGTGCCTTTCTTGTCAGCTGATTGCGGGCAAGCTAGTTCATAAGAATAGACCAACTCAAGTGACCATATTCGTGGTTGACCTCGCAGGGAAGTGAGCAGAGGTACTACAAATGAACTGGGCGCAGTACCTTGTCAATCAACTAGAGCTTGATTGCAGAGAAGCACAAGACCAAGGGTATGAGTTCCACTTTAGTTGGCTTCTCATACTGATCTCTTTCATTGCCTGGGAGCTACTAGAAGGCGTCACTTTCTTGGATATCGAACCCTTCGAACCACTAGCCACGAAGTTCTGTACGTTGTGGTACTCCAATGACATGAACAAGCAGTGGAAGTCCAATGCCATCTTCCATGCCTATTACAACCAGCTGAAGATCACAATCCAGTCTACACCACGCATCACTCCGAACACGCTTCATAGGATTAAACCCTTAATGAAATTCAATGCAGATTGCCACTTCACCTATATTACAACGCACGCTGATGAGCATAAACAACAACTCCAATCATATTACAATTTGACAGAAGATGACTTGGAGGAGATTACCAAGGAATGGTCGGTGGACCTCCTTGTTCCACCGGACCCCTCAGAGATTTCCGATGTGGATAGCCTTGAAACTATGCCAGACACACCTGGACCAAGCAAGACGAAGAAAGATGATGAAGTGCATGATGTCCATAGCACATTGGCGAAGACCACTTCGATCTCACCTGCGTAGGGAGATGACGGTGGAGAGCTAGGTGGCATAGAAGTCGAGCAAAACAAAGGCGAAGTTACTCCACCTAGAGAGGAGGAGGATCCATCCAAGAAAATGAAGGTTACCCCACCAAAGCCTTCGTCTCGAAAGAAAGCTAAAACCACCAGGACTACGTTTAAGACTACCCTCACCCCATACAACTTCGACTTCTTATTCGTTGCGTTGAATGAAGTTTCACTGGAGATCACAGAAAAAAAAGATGCGAAGCAGGAGGAGGTATTCAGCCGAATCAAGGGTGAACTTCAAAAGGTGCAACAGGCACTACAATCCAGCCACACAGTTTCTATTGCGCCCTCGACAAGTGGAACAAAAGAACCAGGATATGAGCCAACCCAATTGCATTAGATCCCCGATAAAGTTGAAGCTCGCCTTCAACGAGCTCAGGAAGAGACAACACAAGCCACCCAAGCTTTGGCGCAGGCACAAGAATATCTGCTAGCACAATGCAGTAATGTAGAACGAGAAAAACTAGCTCTTCTAGCAAAGTGGGAGAAAGAGAAAGCAGCGCTACAACAAGACAAGGAACAATTGCTCGTAGAGCAACTCAAAGTATAGGAACGGGTTCACAGAGAACTTTGCTCTGTGATAGTCATCGAAGTCCAGACAGAAGAACGGGTTCCACAGCAGGTGGCACAACTGGAAGGAGTGATCCTGCAGCTTCAACAACGCATCATAGACCTGGAACTTTGCACTGTGCCCGAGACTCCTCAAGAAATAAGAGATCTAAGAGAGGCAATTGCCCATAGTGTAGTTAATCGATTAAAATCCTTTACCTTGGAATACAAGCAACTAAGCTCCATAAGTGCTCAGACGTATGAAAACCTCACGAAAAATTCAGAGTTACAGGCGTTAGAGTCGCAGCTCCAACACACAAAGCAGCAGGCAGACACGTTACAAGCACAATTGAAGGCCTTGTCACCAGTTGAGAGAATGAAGAGGTTTCCAGAGCAACGCACAACCCAACAATAGGTACACGTTCTTAAGAGTAAAGTAATGGAACTCTCTCAACGACTTCAACCAGTACAAGAAAAGGCATGCCAACTGTTCACCGAAGTTGAAAACCAAGGAGTAGAACTTGAATAGGTTGTGAGTACAACAGAACAACGCCTAGAGGGACCAGTCAATGATGCACTCATCTAGGAGTTCACTGAGCAAGAGGCAAACACACTACAACAAGTTGAAGTAGCTCAAGCCAAGCTTGAGGCATTTGAGGCGGAATTTCTCAGACCAGAGTGACTCGGGATGAGTCACAGGTGAGTGTTGGGGGCCTGTTGGCTCTTGACCAAGTTTTGAAGTTACTTGGTCATATTTGACCATTTTTGGGACTTCGAAAACCTATCGAAGATGGAGTGCCAGACGAAGAAGAGATCAAGGGATCTCGACCCACTTTCGAGTCCTTTTTTGGGTTTTTGGACAATGTAATGGGAAGGGATGTTGGCCCGTGGGTTTACCCACGTTTATGCCCACTTTTGCAATGTATAAATAAACATCTAGACATCTAGTAGAGGGGGACTGTATCTATGTGATGTAAGCTAAGTGCTAATAGTCTATGTAAGTGCTCTGTGCATGACTGTAGAAGGTTTACAAAGCTAAGTGCAAGTTGTTGTAGAAGTTATAGAAGGCTTTGTGCCGTAAGCGCAAGGAAGAAGGATCTAGCGAGCTGCACAGATCTTCTGTCCTATGCGATGAAGGGTTTTTGATGGCTTTGTGCCTGTAACCGATTGGAGACGCTAATAAAGAAGAAGAGTTGGTGGACGTAGCCCCAGGGTGGGGGTGAACCACGTAAATCTGTGTGTTATGTTCTGTGCTTTGACTTGATGTGTTTATCTATGCTTTGGTTAAGTGCTTTGATATATTTAGATAGGTCTACTTATGCTTTGTGCTTCATTAGATATATATGAATAGTAGATCTGATATGTATGAAGATGCTTAGTGCTGACCTACTATATCTGACCTGTTTTACTGTTGCTAAGTGCTAAATTACCTTAGATCTAAGTGAATACTGCGATGCTCTGTGCTGTCTATGAAGTATGATAAGGGTTGAATATTGATGAATGATCGATACTAAGTGCCCTATAAGCGATATAATCACAGATCTGTGTCCCAGCTAAGGTTGCAGACATTTGAGTCCTGCAACCATCCCTGCCTCTACCTCGGGTGAGACTTCATCTGCTTCGTAGGTGTTGCCGAAAGGGTCGGTAGTTAGGGTTTTTTTGGTGCGTTGTTGTAGCATTGAACCCTGGGTCTGCCCCTGTGCCAACAATAAACAACAATAAACTTACAAATTATACAACAATGCATAAAATGGAAACCTGTAATTTATTTGAAATAAATCTGTCATTACACAGTCCTCCAAAATCCTACAGGAAGATCACTATAATACAATAGTGCAATGTAGCCTCTATTTCACTTCAAAATTCTCCCATAAGTTGCAGATATGGAACCCCCTTGGTTCAAAGCTCATTCTCCTTTTATAGTCTTCTTGAGTTTGTTTGTCTTCATATTTTTATGCCGTCAAATTCTCTACCATGATCCATATTACTTGATTTCTTCCACTTTTCCAAACTGCAATTCAAAATATAAAATAATATTATCAAACTAAATCTAATAATATTAGAAACCTAATCCAATTAGGATGATCTAGGATGATCTAAAACAAAGAATATCATAACCTAATCTAATAGAAATAAAATTAAAACAAAGAATATCATAACCTAATCTAATAGAAATAAAATTAAGATTAAAAAACCTGGAATCTAAATCTGATAATAAAATTATTTACATAAAAATCATATTAACTTTAAACTAATTTAATAAAGTGAAAGTTATATACACTTTAACTGAACATTTAACCAACTAATAATTATTTAAAGAATAGCTACAAAATTTGAAATTCTGTGGCTGTTCTAAATAAGCCAAATTACAAATTTAAAATTTGAACTTAAAGTTAAAAAAAAATTATACAACTAAGCACAAGTAAAATAAAGCTAACAAAAAGAGCCCAAATTAAAATTAATGTGGAAGCATACTAAACAAATGTAAAACTAAAGAATTGAAAATCTTTTATACAAAAGTAATATTGGAAAAGCAAAGCGCCCTCTGGTAACTTCTTTCCCGGGTTTATTTGCGCACATCTTTCCCGTGATCTTGGCAGTGTTCTTTCCAACAGTGTAACTTCAGCTGGTGAATGAGCGGAACTTTGAAAAATACGTTCGAATGGACCTATAATATGTCTCAAATTATGCATTTGTTTAGGGAAAATCCACAAGCGTCCGCTAACTTGATCCACTGTGGGAAAAACCCAGGTTTAAATTTTATCAAATTCAACCTGGTTTGATAAAAAATGACCCGGAAATCTGCCTGTAACTACTGATTTCGCCCCAACTATAAAATATTTACCCACGTAAATTTCCCAATTCTTCGTAATGATATCCAAATTATTCATAATGATATCCAAATTATTGTCATGAAAGTAGACTTTTTTGAAATATTTATAATTAAAAAGTTTTTTTTTTTAATTATTTACAAAGAAACTTTAAAACTATATAAAATAGCCATGATTAAAAAAATTATTATTTATTTACAAAAAATTATGTATTTTTTTTAATAAAAAAAAATAAAAATAAATTATTTAAACCCTAATATATTTACAAATATATATGGACAAAAAATAAATCAATATGCTTACCACATCATCATGTTTTGTTTAAGCAAACTTAATAATAAAATTGATTTGATGTTTTGTTTGCATGAACTTAAGATGGCTCAACCATATTGTATGTAAAGATAAACCAAAGACAATAAGTTTGCAAAATCAAACCCCAGAAAATAACCATAAAACCATCTTTTCAAATGGAGACAAGTGTAAATAGAGGCAATATTTTCCAAAATTCAATGAGGACCCCTTAATATATATACAAATTTAAGGGGGGTTGTTGTTTACCACAACAATACTATAACATACTTACTTCCTGGAATATGTCATGAAAATTCAACCTATATCACATATTGATTTAACAAAAAATTGTTTACCTCGGTGATTAATACTCTAACACCATGAATTAGGGCTTACTGTGCTTTCGAGACTTCTATGTGGCACCTTTTCTTAGGTTGATGGGATAACGAGATGCTCCTTTCCTCGACCCCGGTCACAATATTTTACTCTACAAGGAGATACCCTCACCAATGGGATCTAAGAGTGTGATTCATGCTATTTGTGGCAAGGCATGTACCTCTTCACCCAAGACACTTCCAAATGTGTTTGTCATTCTCATTATATTTTCTCATTTAATTTCAGTTGTTTGTTGTAGAATAAGTACCTCTCCACCCAAGGATCTTTGACAATCATGAGTGATTGTCAACCATTGATTTGGATTCACAGATGTAATCTTTGTTATTCACATTAAAGTTGGTCCTCTCCTCCCTAGAATATTTCGACATGCACGAATGGTTCCAGAGTGTTGATCCAAATTAGTAGATTTTATCCTAGCTATTTATGATAAATGCCCCTCTTATTCAAGTTCTTTGTCACAACAGATTTTGGGGCATTGAAATAAATCAACAAATGCAATCCCAACTTTTCATGACAAAGCACCCCCCAATATAGTACGTGCACATAAAATGTCATGTATTTCTCTCCCTTCGTAGCATCCATTGATTTATCCTTATACCAAACAATTACTCACTCTTTTTTATCTTTCCCTATGACATTATTGGAAATTAAGAACAATGGATGAATTTACTAACACAAATTGTAACTAAACATGCCCAATTTTCTCAAGGTTGTTTTATGACTTTCCAAATGCCCAAATACTATCAATGATCACAGATACTTACGAATCATGTCGTTACCTTCTCATAAACTTCCCATATTTGTTCTAGCATTGAAAATGATCCCTAACACCACATTGTGGTGTTCTTTCCTAGCACTCCCATCCATGAGATGGGTAAGCTATGAAAAATCACCTTTAAATATCCATCCCTTAGCTATTCACCATCAATCCAACAAAACATGTCACTCAAGGTACAAAATTAAATAAATTCATGTGTGGTGAAAAATAATAAACTGCATCAAAATTAAACAATCATGGTTCAACATACATTCATGGAATCCAAATTCCCAAAATCATAATTAATCATAAATACATACAAAATATGAAATTGTGTATTTTTCCATAAAAAAAATGTGATTGCATTGTAGATTCATAAACAATGATATAACATTTAATTTTTAGTAGAAGATGGTTTAAGAAACTAGCTACATATGAGAAATATTCCACCTTGCAACCATAGGTATCCAATGTAGATTCCACCTCAAGGTGAATTATAAGGTCTCAAGGGTGAAGGAACCGTGCTACTGGCCTTTAGCTCTCTCAACCCAATCCGTATGCTTTCATGCTCAACCAATCTACTCATTATAAATCAATCCAAGTATCTCATATGCCTATCAAACATCGATTGAACTTTCTTCCATTACCCCACACTACACAAGAAAGATCTTCTCTTTCTTCATTCAATACTCCCTCAGGGATATTATTTCCACAAGTGTTCTTCTGTGTGGGAAGAAAGATCCAAATATGATTTATGCTCTTTTGAAAGTGTGTTCAAGAATAATACTTAGCTCTCAAGCATCCATGTAACATCCCGCTCTTGTGCACCCTTGATTTGACTTATTCTTTAAGAACACTTGTGTGCAAGTGATCCGGTTCATTATATGATTGACTATCCACTTATGGATTATGATGATGTTGTGGATATGATGCTACATTATTTGATTATATATGTGTCGACATGTGCTATTGACTAGTTTCTCCTGAGTGTGCAGGACTCTGGAAAGATTGAAGATGCCGATGGCATCGATGGACCCCTTGGTATCCAGATCGAGTCAGGGAGTGGACTGTTTGTGGTTTGAGTATTTCTTTTATTGCATATGTGACACATGACTGATATATTATGATGTTGTTTATGGATCGCTGTAATGTTTCGTTGATGGATGCAGACTGACGATAGCTTGCTAATCAGACTCACATTTAGAGTAAAGGGGTCACGCATGACAACCAGAGATATTAAGGGAGAGGTGTGGTAGCAACCCTGCCACAACCTACTAGCACTCCCGCCATGGCTCGAACTTTAGGTTAAATATTACCTAGTTCGAGAGATCCACGATGCCGTGAGGGCACACTATGAAAGTTGCTCTCGATGATTCTAAGGGGCGCACAATAAGGAAAGATCCTTATTTCTTAGAGCCCCTTAGTCTCCCACAAGGTCGCCTGACGAAGTATTGACTCCAAGGGTTCGATGTCTACCAAATTCAGTCAAAAGGAGAGTGACACCCTTGGAGCACGTAGTGTGTCTTGAAGGACACGTCACATAAAAGAAACATGAATAAAGGAAAGTGGCACCCTTGGAGCATGTACTGCGTCTTGAAGGGCACGTCATGTTTTTTAACACTGGTGAGTCAATGAACCTAGGCATCTAGAAAACAATGTTTCATTTTGTCTTGGTCAGCCTTGAAAATAAATGTTGTAAGAGTAAAATTTAATAAGTACAAAATTTCCCTTAAATTTGTTTTTGCTAAGCCTAATTGAATTTATAGCATAGGTCTAATTGGGGGGTATAAGGACTAAACCTAATTATTCAAGTAATAAAGGGGGGATGAAGAAAATGGGGTGAAAATTAAATTTAAAAATTTATGGAGGATTAAATAATTAAAAAATTAATTGTTGTCTAAGTACAAAACTTGCTAATTTAGAACTTAGACTAAAAAGGGGAAACTTAAATACAAAAGGAATGTGGAACATAGAAAAAAATCTAGTCTATAGAACTTTCTAATTTCGAACTCAACTAAGCTTTAAGAAAGACATCAGTCATTAAGGGAATGTAAGGGAATAAATGGATATTGATGAGCGTTTTTAGGAATGCTTTTAGGTGGGTGAGTCAAATTGACATTTTGAATTAATTAATTAAATGAATTTTTGATGCAACTTAGGGATCGGGTGACAAGTGTACGGGGATAATATTTCCTAATACATTTTTAATAAAACTAATTTAATGTGCAATGGAAAGGTCACTAAGAGGAACTCTATAAAATAAATGGTAGAAGAGGTAAAGGGGGCGTATGGTAGGCGCAAGGTTACGCTGCCAATATTTTACTTGACTTATTTTTCTTGTCAGAGTTGGATGCCCAACTCGATTAGAGAGTGGTAGCTCGACCTTGCGAGGCGCGCTGAGAGATAGATTATTCTCTAGTTTTTGTGTGCGTGACCCCTTTGTGGCTTGAGGGGATAAGGGGGAAAAATATTACCCCTAGCGTTGGTTGAGAGGTACCGGTGAGGTCTCTATGGTTAGCAAGGCGGGAGACAGGAAGACGCGTGGTTCCAGTTAAAGATCAACATCAAGCAGACACCAAGTGGTAGCGAACTTCTGGTTTACGGTAATTCCTTTGAATATGTAATCATTTTAAGATGATTCATTATGTATTAGCGCTTAAAATTTCTCCGCATTAAATTGAAATATTAAAATTGACTGATGCGTTGTTCCTTGACAGATTGTGAATTTAGAAGGATTGATGGCTGCATGGATATATTTATATACAAGTCTCTAGTTTTTTTGGTCGCCATAGTAGTTATGCATATAAATAACAATATAATTTATTAGTCCTTTATTTGCGTTTAGGCCATGGTTGATTTATGAATTTACTGTCAAAGGGAATGGTTCTGGAACCTCTTACCATATCGCCTTCACTGATTCAGAGATAATTGCTGTAATTTTTAACATGGAATTTTTGAGTTGGTTTTATTGGAACTTCGACCTTCCTTCTAATTTAGTTGAGTGCAATGTACGGAAATCATGCATCCATTGTTTGGAAATATGGTCATTGTTAATGGATTTTACTACAGCTTACTTTATTGTAACTGGTTGTAGAGTTATTTACTAAAAATAGGCGAGACCAGAATGTTACAGGTCTGGGGAAGCCCTATATTACTCGCTTCGTATAGTGTCCTTGGGAAATTCAATTTCCGAGCCTTAGTTCATCATTGTGATAACCCTTGGGCGTTTTCCTATAGCGATTTCTTGTCACAATTTTGAGTTTGGGGAATTATTTCCTCTGTCTAAACCTTCTCTCCTTCCTGTAGCAATTTCCTCTCATGATTTGGAGTTGGGGAAACTCTTTCCTCTGTCTAAACCTTTGCTCCTTCCTGTAGCGATTTCCTCTCATGATTTAGAGTTGGGGAGACTCTTTCCTCTGTCTAAACCTTCACTGCTTCCTGTAGCGATTTCCTCTCACAAATTTGGAGTTGGAAAAACTTTTTCCTTCTGTCTAACCCTCACGATTTTACCACTGATGTTCACCTCACGAATTTCCCACAACTTCTGGAATTTTTCTCTTGCTTTTAACCTCTACATTGACTGTTCACACCTCAGGGAATTACCTCCCATACCTCAGCAAATCGCGGCCCTGAATCTCTACGTTATGCAGTCTTTCTCCTTCAATGACTTTCGGGCACTTGCCAACGAATTTTGGGTATCTTAAATCTACAAGTCATTTCTTTTACTATCAACAAGAAATGCATTGCTCTGTTCAATTTTTTCAACTATCGACATGACAACGACCCAGACTGCAACTTCAAAAATCCTGGTCTTTGCAATCAGGTACTGGGATAATTGAATTTCAGAATGAAAATTTTAGATTCTTCGCCCCTTTTTATATAATATGTTTCTATCTTTTTCTCCCAAAACCGGGGACTGCGGTAATTGAATTTTGACATGCAAATATTGGATTCTGCGCCTTATACATATGTGTGTGGAAAATTTTCCAGTGTTAGTAAGTCTCTTCGACATGAAAAGAAGGGTTAGCTGGCATCATTGATGAGTGTATTTTTCAGAGTAGTTATTCTCGGAAATTATGAAATTAAGTTTTATGTATGTGAGTTTCTCTAATTGTGAAAGGTGCGAACCTCAGTTTATGTGGTTGAAGCTCGTAGATTTATTTAATTAGAGATTTACAAAACTTTAGAATTTGAATATTTTTATAAACCCAATTTTTTTTTAGTCCTCCAAACTTTATCTATATTGACTGGCATAAAACTAAGTGAATCAAGGAATTATGTGAATCAAAGTCTACTATATTTACTCTATGAAATATGCATAATATTTAGTTGATTTAGAATTATGGTTTCCATGTAATTGTCATCATTTAATTTAACTCTGCGCCTCTTTACCTACCCAATGAATTTCCGGGCGTCTCCTGCGATTTCGTGGAGGACTCGACGTGCTTCACTTCTCCTTCCTCGACACAGTCCCATAGGCTTCACCCAACCGTATTCGGGATGCCACCTCTGTGTTTTCCCTTTATCTCTGCGTAGGTGGGTTTCAATTTAAGAGATATGTTTATGCAAATTAAAAGACGTGGTTCTTATCTTTATTTAAGGGATCTCTAGTGCAATTATCCTTGCAACTAATTTTATGACTTTAACTTATTTCTAGTTGTAAATGGCAGTAGCCATTGCCGTTGGCCTCAATTGAAGTATTAACAATATTAAGGATTATTAAATAAGGAATTTAAGTTAGAATTTTGCACAAAAACTGGAATTCATTATAACACTCATTGTGCCCTTGCTTGAAGTCAATTCCTAGCTTAGGAACGCTATGCACATAATCTTTTAATTCTTGTTGAACCTCACCCTTTGAATCACAAAATTGATTTACTTATCAGGAAATTGAAGATAATTATAGTTTACCAAGATGAAATTCAATTTGTTGAGATGAACATCCCAACCTTATACTAGTTAGGATAACGAGGTCTAACCACCACTTCAATTTTGGGATTCGCATGTTGAAGGCGTAGCTCTCCTTACCTATGCTCATGAGATATCTCTATCATGTAAGTGAATAGTTAAGATACTTAAGGTTAGATAGAAATTTTGCGCTTCATACATTACTCCGTATGTATTATCCCATTTCTCATTGTCCCTAAATCTTTGACGGAAGAAGTGACTAAGTTTAGCATTTATTCTATTATGTGCAGATGGAAAAGTAATGAATGAAATGTTTGTTCTAGACAATAGATTTCACGTGCGCATAAATATCTAATGTTGAATAAATTTTTGGTGGACCTTAGTCTTTGCACAGATGGAAAAGTAATGAAGGAAGGGTGTACATGATGATAGCCTTCTTGCATGCTTTAAATTACAATGTGACGAGAGTGCTTGATGTAGACATTAGACATCTTGCGCGAAATAAAATATCTTTGTGATGTAGGTTGATTTAACACTTTTTACTCACACCATTAAATTGTTACTATGTGATGGATTAACAACCAATTTCTATTTCGTTGATGAATTATGATGCTCTTGATTGAACTAGAACTTGGATACTAGTGCGCCTTAAATTTTATTGAAGGATGATTGATTATTAACTGTACTCTCTTGTGCCTTGCGAAATCAAGACGTTATCTCTTGCGTCTTGAACTGTTGATGTGTAGATGAAGGGTTAATGAATGACAT
Source organism: Picea abies (assembly GCA_900067695.1). NCBI lineage: Eukaryota > Viridiplantae > Streptophyta > Pinopsida > Pinales > Pinaceae > Picea > Picea abies. Next base: position 33,758 of record CBVK0100043127.1, read on the forward strand.
TTGATTGATTAGGCATTATAGCCCTTGTGCCAGTTAAGATTTAGATGATTACCCTTGCGCCATGGATTATGCTATGATAAAGTAATAATATTATTGGCGCGCTTGAAAATGATGATGTATGTTGAGTTACCTTGGATTACCCGTGCGTCATGTTTATTTTCCCTACAAAAAAAAATTGTACCTGTTGTTTGTCGCTTGCTTGGCGTAACGACGGGGTCATTCCACATGGTACCCGAGCGGGTTCAACCCTGCGACTATGGATAGCCACGCCTTCCACTAAATTAAGCCCTTGATTTATGCTCAACACTAATTGAATTATTAACCTATCCTTGAGGTAATCACTATTAGAGGACGTCGTAGAGATTCACGACGTGGTGCTAGGGGAGGAGGCATGACGCCTCCAGTAGCACCCGCGCTAGAGGGGTCCAACCCCCAAGGAGAAGAACAAGTCTTGAGCATGAGCGGATTGCCGTGCGAGATGTGTTGGGTTTGACAAGGTCCTTTTAGGGAAACTTCAGAGGCCTTGACTAACCGTCTGTACTAATATAAGACCAGGGTGCCTATACCCTTGAGGGTCCACAACGCACCCCAACCAGTGCTATTAGAATTCACAGAGAACTCGAAAAGGATAAGTTCCTGAGTCATGGCATGGTTGGAGATCCATGGCGATGTGCTTCGAGGAATGGCTGGAGATCCAGGCGATGTGCTTTGCACTTCGCGACTTCAACCTCCAGCATGAAGGTCCACATTGGAAGTTTTTAGCTAAAAGGGAGTGCTCTTCTATGGAGGAAGACGCTCCTACCTCAGCTAAACATGGTCATCGAATCCGTGTTAGGGGAACGATTTGAGGAATGGTTCTAGGAGAAGTAATTGTCAGAGGAATTTGTTGAGAACCATCGCGAACAGTTCAATGTCTTACGACAGGGTGGTTGTATGGTGCCAGATTATGAGACCTGATTTATGGAGCTACTTCAATATGCCCCACATATGAAAATGAAGAAGCTGGAGATTAGAAAGTTCATGAATGGCCTTAAATCCAACTTTCGTGTGAAGGTGAGGATCTGAATGCATTGGACTTTGCACGATGCAGTCCAGTAGGCCTCTTAGATAAGGAAGATTTGATCGTGGGAGTCCGTGTAGGACTCCTACAAGGCCATTTGGACTAACAACATCTAGTGCGCAACATCATCAGACGTCATCCAAACCAGACCTCTTGGTATCAATATATGTCTATAAGACCCTTGTTCACGACACCTTGATGATAGGTCCCTCAACAGAGGGATGCCTGCAAGGGACCACCGCATCCGCGACAACATCGCTAGCAGCCACTGTTTAGGCTTGTTAGCAGAACATACTAGGATCTTAGGTTGGTGTTCCAACAAATTCTATTCCTGGGCTAGGAGTAATGGACCGGAGGTGGGCGATGGACATGTGAAGAGTCACCTTACCAACAAGATTGTCTGATTGAAAGGGCTAGAGTGACCAAGTCAACAGGACACACTACCGTGGCGGAGATGGGCAAGGCCCATAAGATTCATGACCGTGGTAAATAACCACCTGGCTGAGCACAAATCCACTTTTCTCGAGGTGTCAGGTGCCATCATCAAACAAAATTTTAGTATCTGTTAGACCTAGGTGCTACGAAGAGCTCCAATTCTAGTACCGTGCTGAAGGGATTTGTGTAATGGAATTCAACATGATGAGTTTAGATTTGTCAATGTGGCTTTGGGTACCAACTAGATGGTTGGAGAAAGGGGTATGAACTGTCTCTTTAACCTAGGGATAGTGTAATGAAGTCCAAACTACGTCACGATCTTAAGATATTATGAAAACATGAGAAGTATGGACTGGTGGGAATCAGGTGATGCGATACTCAACAGTAAGAGAGGCGGTTGAGTTGGATCGACGATGAAGGACAAAGAAGTGTGATTGTAGGAAGAAAATAGGGAGTATCTCCGAGGTTCATTTCTTCCCTACAAATACACGAGATCTCGTGCAAGGATGCAAGTTATATGCATACTTAGTGCCAAACGTCAAGGGCGTGGCGAAAGGATTAGAAGACCTTTCGGTAGTACGAGAATTTGCGGATGTGATCCCCAGAAGAATTTCTAGGTGTGCCGCTCGAAGACAAGATGGAATTTACCATCGGCCTAAAACCTGGAACTGAACCAATGGCAATAAATCCTTATCGGATGTCGACCCATGAGTTACAGGAGTTGAAAGTGCAACTGAAGGAATTATTGGACCTAGGACTTATACGTCCAAGTGTATCGCCTTGGAGTGCTCATGTTAATTTCATACGAAAGAAGGATGGGTTGCGGAGACTCTGCTTGACTACCGTCGAGTATTCCTTGACGACATTTTGATATTTTCTTGGATGACGGAAGATCAAGATTTTTTTTTATGCATGGTACTACAGTTTCCATGAGAGAGAAATTATTAGGGAAATTGTCGAAATGCTCTTTTTATCAATCGAAGATTCATTGCTTAGGGCATGCTATCTCCAACGAAGGCATCACTGTGGATCCAACGAAGGTAGAGTCTATCATGGAATGGAATGTGCCGACAAATTCCCCATAAGTGCGTTGATCTAGGTGGATATTGGTGGCCACCCACCTTTTCCAACTCGCTCAAAACATTTTTTTGGCAATTTTGGCAATTTACTATTTTTAGTAGTTTTTAACTTCTGGGGCCATTTTGAGGGCCTAAATGAAGGTTTTTCAGGATCAAGCTTCTCAATGATAGCCAAAGTCTCTAATTGAATCCCCAATATGAATCTCCTCGACGATACCTTTCCAAAGAGCTATTGTGCGCCCAAAACGGAGATCGTATGACAAAGTTACGCCCCCAAGAAGTTGATACACCAAACTACCCAAAATGGGGTCCACAAAACTATTGGATTTTCATCTTCCGGGGTTAGGGTTTGGTATTTTATTTACGGTAAAAATTCCTTTGGAGCCTCATTGTAAAATCATCTTCTCACGGATGTGAGTAGCTGTCACATCTCTTCTCAGAGATAAGCTGCCACCATTCTAGCGAGTCTTTCACTCTGCATTTTTATAGTCTTTGTACATTTTCGCTCATTAATAGAAAATTGTGTATTATTGTATCTCTGTGTTTATGGTTGAATCTATGATACATTTCTACTATATTATTGGATATCCGAGATATCTCTGTACATTTCTTTATTATATCTCTGCTCTCATTTCATGCCGAAAATAACCCGGATCAGTGGTATCAGAGCATGCTGCTCTTGATCATTTTTTTTAGTGCATGTCCCCGACAAGGTCTGAGTATAGAAATTTAGGTCTCGATCTTGTATCTATTGAAGACAATCTCTCTCGCACGCCGAATAAACCCTCCATGGCAGAAGAAAATAAAAACAATGGAGCAGATGATTCTATCAATATGTTGCTTGAGCAATCTCTCACGCAACAGAGGGATGAAATGATGGAGAATTTTTCCCACATCCTTCAACGCCTACCGATAGCAACAAGCACATCTTAATCAAACAACCACTTTGGAAAAACCTCTCCTTTCAAGGTACAAGTTAATTTCGATATTCCCATATTTGAAGGTCAGATAGATGCGTATGCCCTAGAAAAAATGGTTAAATATGCTAGAAGGTTGTTTCTCTGTTCACCATTTTTACGACAGGGAAAAGATCACCTTCACACTTCTTAAATCTCTCCCCCATGTTAAACTTTAGTGGGAAACTTACTGGGAGAAAAGTTCCATAGAATATTCTAGAATATATGGGGTCGATCCCACTTGGGATTTTTTTATGGACGCGGTAAAGGAACGATATTGTCCTGTTGGAAACTATGAGGACCAGTATATGAGATGGACCACACTATGACAAGAGAGGGACCAAGAAGTTCCAGAGTTCACCAATACCTTCCATACCTTACGCACCAAGATGGGTATCAAAGACTCTGAACGACATTTGGTTCTAAAATACCGTGGGGCTCTACACAGATACATCCAAATTGAAATGGATTTTTTGGACATCTCATCACTCAATGCTACTTATCGATATGTTGTTAAAATTGAGAAGAAATTTAAGCACCAGAACAAATGAGAGTTTGGGTCTGCAAATCCACAACAACCAAAGTATGATAAAGACGACTTGAACAAAGACTCTCCCGAAAATCAGTCCAAGCCACAGGAAAAGAAGGGTCACGGGAAGATGAAGAAGGACACTGAAAAATGGTGTGATTTCCAAAAATGCCCCTAGCACAAAAATTATGAGTGTCTCTCAAAACAGTCATTGGTGGATGAAATCAAAGACAAGGAGTGGAATCCTGATTCAAAAAATACTGACAGAAGACATATCATTGATGTAGACCACACTGCTATTGTTGTGACCGCATAAATTCAACTAGAAGAACCAATAGATCATGAAGAGGGGGAGCGCCTATTTCATTCAAAGATGTGGGTGAAGGGGACCCCACTGCATTTTATTGTTGATAGCGGAAGCCAGAAGAACCTCATCTCAAAAGAGGTCATCAAAAAGTTGGGATTGTCGACAACACCACACCCACAACCATACAACATCGGGTGGCTTCGCCAGGGATGAGATCTCTGTGTCAACCAATAATGTCGATTGTCATATGGCAATCATCCCTTCAAGGATGATGTATTATGCAATGTCGCCTTGCTGGATGTACGTGATGTTCTCTTGGGCCAACCATATATGTGGAAGCGCCATGCTATCTATGAGTCTCGACCCCATAGTGTCATTATTACTCTGGGGGGTCATCTATACATGATACTAGAGGTTGTTCTGACTACTGTCCCACCTAAACATTTTCGCAAGGTAGTATGTCATACTACAAAATTCAACTTCTTCACAATTTGTTCAAAATGTGAACAGAAGGATACTGCAACCACTGTAGCCTTGGCCCAAGCACCTTCTATCCAATAGAAGAAGGTCGACAAGACTGTAGCAAAACGTAAAGATTCCTTCTGTGCACAAACATCTGATGTATCCAGACTGGTTAAAACGGTCCAACCCTTCGAGTCACAGGTTCGTGAAAACCTTCAAAAATCTAAGCAACACAACTTCTCCAACAAGGAAAGCAACTCATCAAGATGCATATTCAACAAACTCTTTTCCCTCTCCCCCAGACACTCAACACAATGGATACCATTGCTTCCTAAAGAGGGAGGATTGATCCAGGTGGATATCAGTGTCCACCCACCTTTTCCAACTTGCTCAAAACAATTTTCTGGCGATTTTGGCAATTTACTATTTTTAGCAGTTTTTAATTTTCGGGGCCATTTTTAGGGCCTAAATGAAGGTTTTTCAGTATCGAGATTCTCAATGATAGAAAAAGGCTCTAATTTATCCCCCAAAATTAATCTCCTTGAGGATACCTTTCCAACAAGCTATCGTGCGCCCCAAACACAGATCGTATGCCAAAGTTATGCCCCAGGGAAGTTGATACACCAAACTACCCAAAACGGGGTACACAAAACTGTTGGCTTTTCATCTTCTGGGGTTAGGGTTTTGGATTTTGTTTATGATAAAAATGCCTTTGGAGCCTCATTGTAAAATCATCTTCTCACGAATGCGAGTATCCATCACATCTCTTATCAGAGATAAGCTTCCACCATTCTAGCGAGTCTTTCACTCTGTATTTTTACAGTCTTTGTACATTTTCACTCATTAATAAAAAATTGTGTATTACTGAATCTCTGTGTTTATGGTTACATCTCTGATACATTTATGTTATATTATTGGATATATGAGATATCTCTGTACAGTGACTTGAAGTCGCGGCCGCACTGACCCTATAGTGAGTCGTATTAA
>CBVK0100043128.1:0-39571 GCA_900067695.1 Picea abies
CTCTTCCGATCTCACTCGCCAACCATCCAAGAGTCATGATTCAGTTCTTCTGACTGAATCATAACTGATCAATTAAATATGAAGAGAAACAATAGCCCTTCAATCATATTTCCAAGTATCCAACACCGTTGGATTACAAGCATAGGGTCTTGCATTGATTTCTCCATTTCGCGCTTCGACATTTTGACATTTTGGCATTCCTGTGGTGAAGAGTCTTGACTCTCCAATTTGCAATATCCAAAATGGAGATTAGCTTCGTGCTAGCTCCTCCATTGAGCCTTCATTGATGTGACCATAGGTTATGACCAGGGGCCAATTCTGAACATGCATTTCATATTTTGCATTTCGGGGATTCTGTGAAGAGTCGTCTCGACTCTCCATGTCCCAAACTCGGAAATGGAGCTTGTATCTTCAAGATATTCTATACAACTCTTCGATGATGTGACCACCGGTGGTGACCAAGCGCTTATCCATAAAGCACTTTCGCAATTTCGCATTTTGGCATTCCGACATTTCGCATGTCGTGAATTCTTATTGAAGGCATCTCGACTCTCAAAGTCACGATCTCCGAAATTCCATGTCACAATTTCGCATTTCGGCATTTTGCGATTTCGTCAATTCTTGTGATGAGCTATCTTAACGCTCCATGTCACGATCCCAAAAACTCTGAAACTCGATGTCACGATCCCCGAAACTCCATGTTGAAATTTTACATTTCTGCATTTCGTGATTTCGGAAATTCTTGTGATGAGATATCTTGATGCTCCATGTCGTGATCCCTGAAACTTCGAAACTCCATGTCACAATCCCTGAAAATAAATTCCTGGAATGATGTCACTCAATGACATGTCGTGATCCATGTGTCTACCACATGTCACTCAAAATTGTGATTTCCAGGTTCCTAAGATTCCAAATCAACTTGACACTTGTCCTTATATGATTGCACCACATGTCTTTTCTATTGTCGGTTGCCACCTATCCTGGATGACATGGTCTGCCACATTCACCTCTTGGGTCTATTTTGGGATTTCGACATTTCACATTTCACAACTTCGAGACTCTTGTGATGAAGAGTCTCAACTCTTGACTCCGCCAACTCCTGGTATCTGAAACTTTGAAATGGAGTCAGATCAATGGTCCACAATCTTGATGATTTGACAGTCCAGATTTTTTTGTGATTTTGAAACTTCACAGGCCTTTGTCATGTCTGTTTCAGGATTTCGGCGTTTCAAATTTTGCAACTTCAGGACTACTGTGATGAAGAGTCTCGACCCTTGACTCCTCCAACTCCTAGTATCCAAAATTCCAAAATGGAGAGGTTTCACATTTCTTGATTTTATGCTGTGAGTTTCTTCCTTGACTCCTCCAACTCCCGGTATCCGAAACTCCGAAATGGAGTTTACACTTCTAATCTTTCCATGCCATCATCGTTGTTGATCTTCCTTTCCTACATGTTTTCAATTTTTTTCTCCCAACTGTAAACTTTCCATTTCCATGTTATTATCACTACGCTGGTGGTCGTGATCTTTGTAATCAATGAAAAACATGCATATTCTGCATTATCTCTTCTTATCTTCTCGAGCTTGCTCTACTGCGTCTTCCCAAAATACTTCTAGTGCCCACCTGGCACATTCTTCCTGTACTTAAGCCATCGTCGTTTTTGTACTTTCCATCAATGACAAGAAGACGCTACCTCTAAAACATGCCAACAATCTCCCCCTTTGGCATTGATGGCAACAAAGGCACCTAGACTCTTTTCTCCCCCTTTGACATCAATGTCAAAGAATACGTGCTCCCCCTGAGTTGTTGTACTATTTTTAGGAGGTATAAGATATTAAACCAACACAAAATCCCCCTGACAAGATGGAATCTCTTATTTGAGGACTGCAGAATATTTGTATCTAAACTAGAGTCTTCTCCTTCTGATTCTTGGACCGGTTCATCTTTAGCTTCCGATGTATCCTCTGTAGAATACTCAAAATTGCTCACCTCTCTTACTGGGACTCTTTCATCAACCTTTTCTTGTCATAACTGGATGACTCCCCCTATCATTGTTATCTCTCTGCTTCTGACTATTTTCCCCCTTTGTTCCTAAAATGTTAACTTTCCTTGACAAGGTCTTTCCTCTTGTTATCTCTACAGGATGTCATGTATATCATTTTGTAAAACAAAATATTGTTGTTGAAGATGTTGTTGTCCTACTAACACATTGCGTAATTGTAGCTCGTACTTTTCAAATAACCCTTGGATCTCCCCATTGATTCTCATTGATCTCTATTACTGCAATTTCATTTTTCTTTTATGATGCATACATGTAATATACCTCAAAAATTGTCTAAAAAAAATAAAAAATGTTTGTATAAGTATCCTTGAATAGTTCGAGATTCAAGCAAATAAGATTTCTATTATACGGCTTGAGTCTAAAAGTTTTCAAGAGTCCTTACTGTCGTCGACTGTCATTATCATTCAACTTAAAGTTTTATGATAAACGATAATTGTTTACTCCCCATTCAATGTTTATTTCAATTCCTGTAATTATAATTACTTTCCTATCTATTTGTACCTATGACCATTACCACAGTCTTAACAACACAAATGACTTTGGAACTTTATGGCCAAATCCCTATGCGTTAGACCCTACAAATAACCTATTACCATAAGTTTACAATACAAACAACTTTGGGGAGTTGATAACCTAGGCCTCATGTGTTAGTCCATACACATCATCACACGATGAAAACGACCAAATGGACTTAGGTAAAAGTAGAGTATTAGTCTATACTCCTTTGAGAAAAGTTTAAATATAAACAAATCCCTATAGTTTTATATTTTTTTTTAAATTTGGATATAGGATAATGGTTAGGTAAGGCCTTCTAGTTAAACTCAGAGTTCGAATATTTCATAATCCTCCAATCATAATCAAATTCACTTGCACTGTTTGATTTCAAGTATTGGGTCTCGCGCTTATTCCATATGCCCACTAGATGTGACCACAGGACTAATCAAAATGTCTTTAACATTTCAGCAATTCAGCATTTCGGCAAGTCACAATCCCGAAATGGAGCCAGATCAATGATCCACAAAACTTCATAATCTGATCCCTTCTTTTCTTAATCGAACAACTGATGGGATTTTCGCATTTTTCCCTTCGATTCATCATGACTCCAAAATTATAAAATTCATGATCACAAAATCTCTGATGTCATCGGACGGTTCACATAACCCACTTAGATGGACGGTTGACGGTATTTCAGAGTTTTTCCTTTTGGGTTTTCAAGACTCACAATAGTCCCTCTCGGCATTTTAGAGTACTTGACATGCTCTGATCGTTCACATTTCATGACTTCATCATTCTTGTCGTGAGTGTACTTGACACCTCCAACTCCCGGTATCCGAAATTCCAAAATGGAGATTAAGTCGTGGTTTTGGTACCGTTGATTAAGGGTAACCCATTTTGTAATGGAAAATTCTATCGTTGGAAGCAAAACACCGTATCGGATGTTCATTTGTTTCAATTCCGAACGAGATATGTAATATTATTTTTAAAAGAATTACAGGGTTTCCCTTCTGCCTACTTGTAATGGCATACTAGTTATTTTACTGGTTTAAGTTGCATGGAGTTCTCTTGTTCTTGCAAAAGCCGAAAACCAAAGTGTGCCCACAACCTAATCGAATTTTTGGTTCGGTGATTACCGTTGTATGTTGTTCATGCGTCAATCATTACCAAATGCCAAAACCTGATATTGGTTGGGCCCCACACCTTTTTCATGATTTCGCGATTCAATGTTTGACGTTGTGCGGTGTTTTGCATCGGGAGTTTGTAAGCCCTGAAACCCAAAAAGGACTGGGCCAACACTCCACTTGTTTTTTTGCGATTCAAGAATTGTTATTTGTGGCGTTGGGTATTCGTAAATCGTGAAATATTGAACCCCGAAACCCCGAAGTACTCGGCCCATATTCCATTCACATTTTCACGATTCAGGAGTTGTTGTGTGTTGGTGTTTGGCATTTGTAATCACCAAACCCCGAATACCGAAAACCCAAAGTGCTAGGCCCATAACCTTTTTGCATTTCGGGATTCGACAACCAGCATGGTCTTTTGTTTATGTATTTGGAATTTGTAATCGCCGAAACCCAATTGACCTGCGTTTTTCACACTTTAACTATACATATATATATCTATACACTATGCAGTTTTCTATTTGCATTCAATATGTAGGTAAACTCAAATCTGCATCACAATTTACTTGTGGNNNNTACGACGCTTTATCTTACTATAGTAGTAATCCAATCCATAGTACAAATCCTCTTTAGGAATTGACTAGTCATATCCTTCCATCTACTATACTTTTGGAAAATAGTATTCATAATAGTAATGAGATGCAGCAAAGATAATCCATTCCGGACTAGTAGAGAGACATTCATAAAAGGGTACAATAGGACAACAATTTTTTGTATAAAGTAATTTCTATTATATTCACTTAGAGTCTCTTTTAATCAATGTATTAGACAGCAACAGTACTAGATTTGTGCATCATAAATATAAATTTCACTTCCATAAGAGTTTGGTAATTATATACCGATGTTTCATGGGATCTATGTTTGGTTTCTTGGGATTTGGACTATAGAAAGAATTTTCCCCATTGACGTTAATCTCCCCCTTTTCTTATTTACTTATATAAATTTAATTATAGACGCTTCCGTCTAGCATTTTACTTACAAGAGGGACAATTCTAGAGTTGGGATGTCTATTTCAAAATTCGCGACAATAGACAGATTATATCCACGAAAGTATTTTACCTTCCGTAATCAAATATATATTTCAGCAGTCATATGTGAACATTCCAGCAGACGTATTATAAATATATATATATATACATACTTCCTTCACATATATTCCTCACAACGAACAGATATGATCATTCTAATAGTTTACATTACTGCAATTAGATATAATCACCCAACAGATATGTTACATCAATGAGACATATCCATTCAAAAAAAGAGAGGTGTAGATCAACATATATGAATCCAATCCACGGGAAGACAAAGGGAACAACCACGTTCCTCCCAACCATAGAATAGGGCAGCTAAAATCACTTGCCTGATTCAGCCCCTAGCCTGACCATGAATCCATGAGGGCAAACTTGGAAAAAAGTCCTCCTCTGTAACGTCCTTCAACATCAGTTGATTCCTCTTGCCTCACACTTACTCAGTAGTGTTCATAGAAGCAATAAAATCAATAGTCTTTTTTCCGAGCATACTTTGTGGCATCCTGCCTCCTCTCATATGCTATTTATCATTTGCCCAGGTCTTTTCCCTCCCTTGGGAATTTTCGCAGCATTCTAAATCCCTAATTTTTAGGGACTTCCAATGGCCAAATCACTTATTTTCCACTTGTAATAATCAACCCAACGGTAGTTCCAACATGTTCCCCACTCATGGAGTCATGGTCAGCTAAATTTAACAGGGTTCTTCCATCTGTCCTCCTGCAATCAACATAAAATATTTTGTTTCCATACATGTGTCATAGTCAAATAGTTAGTTGGGTCAAATCATGTCTCTACCCAACAGTCAAAATAAATAATTACAATTACCAAATTCGAAATTCGAAATTGCCATGAATGGAAAAAAATTTCCAAATTCGAATTTACTAAAAACGAAATAAATTTCCAGCAATTTTAAATTTCAAAAATATTTTATTTTTGGGGATGCCACATCCTTTCCCCCTTCAGTAAAACATTGTCCTCAGTGTTTGTTCCTTTCCTGGAATATGATTGGATGAGATTTCCGCAAATCTCCCTCCAACTCCTAAGTGGCCTCCTCAGGACTAAAGTGCTTCCATTGCACCTTTACCTGAGTGATCACTCTGTTCCGAAGTGTTATTTCTCTCCGATCCAGAATGTGCAGGGGTTCCACCTGTAACTCGCCTTTGGGTTCCACCTGCACCAAGTTCCAATCAATCCAATGAGTAGGTTCATGAATATACTTTTTTAGCAAGGAAACATGAAATACATTATGAATTCTTAGATTAGTTGGAGGTCCAAGTTGATATGCTACAAGTGGAATTCGAGCTAGTATCTAGAAGGGCCGCAAAACCTGGGTGCTAGCTTGGCACAATTCCCTAACTTCAATGAGCTCTTTTGGGCCTTGACCTTCAAATAAACATGGTCTCCTACTTGAAATTCCAAGTTTCTTATTTTCTGATCTGCATAACTCTTCTATTTGTCATGTGCTTCATTCAAGTTATGTTGTACCTTTCTTACCATGGTTTTCATTTCTTGGAGCATCTCTGGTCCAACCATGAGTCTATCAGATGGGTTATCCTAGCTAATTGGAGTCATACAGTTTCTTCCATACAGTATTTCGAAAGGGCTCAACTTAGCCAAAGTTTGGNNNNTATATGCAAATTCTACCAAGTACAGGTAGTCTTCCCACTTGCTTAGTTTTGTTCTTACGTACATGCGAAGCATATCCTCTATGATTTGGTTTGTCCTTTTGGTCTATCCATCCATTTGTGGATGATAGCTTGGAATGAAATTCAAGTTAGTGTTTAGCCCTGCAAACAATTTCTTGCAAAAAGCAAATGTAAATTTTACGTCTTTATCTGAAATCACCATTTTAGGAATACCATACAGTCTAAAAATTTATTTCATGAATATTTCAGCAATGTTTATAGCTTTAAAAGTAGACTTTACAGGAATAAAGTGTGGAAAATTACTGAGTTTATCGATTACAGCCATGATAGAATCATTATGTTTCTGAGTTTTAGGAAAACATGTTATAAAGTCTAGTGATATAGTCTCCCATTTCCATTATGGTACTGGTAATGGTTGTAATAGGCCAGCTAGATGCTAGTGCTTGACCATAACCTACTAACAGTCTTGGCACCTAGCCAAGTATTCTATTGTTTCACCCTTCATCCTAGGCCAAAAAAATAGTTTTCTAAGTGGTGTTATTGTTTTCTGGTAACCTGGATGGCCAAAATATGGTTTCTTATGCACTTCGTCCAAAATTGTTGACTTCAATTTTCCTGTATCTGGTATGTAAAGTCTATTTTTAAGTCATAATAGTCCTTTCTTGTCCTTGCTTAGATATGGTTTGTCAGAGTTGGTGGTACTATTTTGTAATTATATCATTATCTTAGTGTAATTTCCATCGTTAATATCTACCATCCTTATTCTTTATTCCAAATCACTTTCCGCCCTACTGATGTTTATCTCAAATAACCCATGGACTCTTCTTCTTAAAGCATTTTCTACTTTATTTTCCTTACCCTTGATATGTCTGACCTTGAAGTTGAATTCAATTAAAAAGGATAGCCACCTTGTTGGTCTTACATTAAGATCTGGTTGGTTAAACAAATATTTCACCCCGCTATTATCCGCCAATAGTAGGAATTTTTTTCCCAATATATAGTGTTGCCACATTTTTAAGGCATGTATTACTGCTTCCAATTCTAAGTCACGAGTGACATAATTTTGCTCATGTTCTTTTAATTTTTGGGACTCGTAACAAATCATGTGCCCTTCCTGAGTTATAAAACCACCTAGTCCTTCTTTACTTGCATCAGCACATAAGGTGAAGTCTTATCTAGGTCTGCTACCTTCAATATAGGTGCAGTTGTCAATAATCCCTTCAGTTTGTTAAAACTGTCTTAACACTTCTCTGACTAGTTAAACTTGGTTCCTTTCTTTTGTAATGACGTGATAGGGTAGGCTATCTTGGAAAACCCTTCTATAAACCTGTGGTAATATCCGATGATTCCCATGAATGACCGTATATCTACTACATCCTTAGGTATCGGCCATTCCATAATGGATTTTGTCTTTTCCGGGTGTATGACAATGCCTTCTCCTGAAATTACATATCCTAGATATTGTATTTCTTTCTGATAAAAGTCACACTTGCCAAATTTGGCGTACAATTTGTGTTTCCTCGATGTTTGCAGAACTATCCTTAAGTGTTCATTATGTTCTTCTTCCATCCTTGAATAGACCAGAATGTCATCGATAAATACTACCACAAACTTGTCCAAGTATTGACTGAAAATAATGTTCATCAGGCACATAAACATGGCTGGTGCGTTAGTGAGTCTGAAAGGTATGACTACGAATTTGTAGTGTCCATATCGTGTCCAAAAAAATGTTTTGCTTATGTCCTCACCCTTTATCCTAACTTGATGATAACCAGATCGTAAATACAACTTTGAAAAGATCTTGGCCATACCTACTTGATCGAACAGATCATTTATCCTTGGTAAGGGGTATTTGTTCTTAATAGTTAGTTTGTTGAGTTGTTTATAATCGATACATATTTTTAGAGTATCGTCTTTCTTTTTCACAAAAAGGATTGGTGCTCCCCATGGTGAGACACTCAGTTTGATATACTCTTTGTCCAACAATTCCTATAATTGTATTTTTAATTCTGTCAGTTCTAGTAGACTCATTTGGTAAGGTGTCTTTGAGATAGGGGATGAACTGAGTAGTAGGTCTATGGATAAATGTATTTCCCTTCTAGTAGTTAATTCTAGTATCTCATCAACAAACATGTCTCTAAATTCACGTAGGACAACAAAGTCTTCTAACTTTGGCTTATCTATTTTTTCTAATAGATTCGTCACTTGGATGGCATAAACTTGACATCCCTTCCTAATACATTTCTTGAGTTGCATCGCTGAAACTTGTCTGACTGATATAGGTTTTGGTATGCCTTGGGCTATTCTAATAGTGCCAAAATCATCTCTATAGCTAACTATCTTTGTATAGTAGTCTAGTATTGCTTTGTGTTGTTCCAACCAACCCATCCTGATAATCATATCATCAGATCCTACTGGTAGGATGTTCATATTGGTCCTTATCTTTTGACCATATAAGTTAAACTCAAAATCATAAATAAAGTCAACTACTTTCCTTTTAGTACCTATTGCTAGTTGTACAAGCCATGATTTTGCGTGCTTTAGTTTCTTAAGTTTATTTAACTCTACTACATCAGGAGTAATATAACTTAATGTAGCTCCAGGGTCAATTAAAAAAAAAAATTGAGTGTCATTGATTTTACCTTTGATTTCTACCACCGAGGACTAGTGGTCAGCTTGTCGACCATCTATGGCTGCATTTATCTGATGCAAGCTTCTGCCCACGTCTCCCACTATCAAGGCTTCCTACAAATTGAAAACAATAGTTTTGTTTTTTGAAATTAAACGTAGACAGTTCCTCCTTAGATGAGGCTCTCTGCATTCCCAACACTTTAATGGTTTGCAGGAGTTGTCCCCAAACTTCTTCGTTCCCAGTTTTACCAGTTTGCTTCTACCTTGTGCATTTGGATGATTGGAGTTAAAATCCTTACTTGGGAAACATTTTGCTACATTTCGATAAGGAGCTGGTTGGTATCCCTTCTTTCGCTGGTCCATTCGATCTTGCATCTTATCCTTCCAGACCTTGGGAAAGTCTACTTGTTGTTTATATTGTTCATAGCACATTCATGCTTTCCTGAATACCTCACTCAAGGATTTGGGGTTGTCAAACTCAATTCTGTCCCTGTAGGACTGTGGTAAACAACTTAAGAATCGTTGGATTTTTATCTTATCCTTCTGCATGTATGGTACAAACCTTAGTAGTTCCATAAATTTATCTATAAGGTCCTCCATTGTCATCTGTCTGAGTCGTAACTCATAAAATTCTCCTTCTTCCTTTCATAATATCTTTCAGAAAGGTATTGTTTCTTAAAATACTTCTTAAAGTCGGACCATTCCAATTGTTTCTCCTTTAGGCCCTTGGCCAGTTTCAGGTCCTGCCAACAAATGTTGGCCTTCCCCTTTAGATTATAGATGGCCATTCTAACCTTCATGTTGTTGGAATAGTTGTAGATATGGAAGTATTTTTTGATGTCCAACAACCATGCCTCATCTTCTTCTCCTGTCCTGGACTCTCCATCAAAGGTAGCTGGTTAAATATTTTTAAATTCTCCTTTAAGGTGGTCTACGTGTTTTCTTTTTCTATCTGGTATAGTTTTGTCTTCAGTTGAAGGTCTCCCTTCAGACGAACTATCTCATTTTTTTGTTTCCAGTACAGAATTCTTGGAGGCCCTTTTGTTGACTTCTTCGTCATGGTTATCATCTTTTGGGATTTTCTTGGTTACTATACTACGCAGCGGGACTTCATTTATCTCTTGTTGTTACTGCTATGCTTTCTTCAATTTTTCATTGTCAGCCTTGAAAACCTGCAGTTCAACAATAAGATTCCTCATTATTTCCAACTTGAAAACCTGCAGTTCAACAATAAGATTCCTCATTATTTCCAACACCTTCGTGGGTGAGCTTCCATCACTATTATGTCTCGGATCTCCAAGAGGTCCTTGCATGGATTTCCTTCCATCATGGATTTTTGCACCCTCCCGAGCTTCCATAATTTACAAAAACAGAAAGGGATTTATGTTTGTAACCATAAGATTTATTAGTTTTGCATAAATTAGAATAGATACTAAGCAGCTAATATGGCCCTATTTAGGCCCAGTGTTGTATCTTTTTCTCTGATACCATATGTAATATACCTCAAAAACTATCTGAAAAAAAAAAAAAAAAAAAAAAATTGTTTAGATACTAAGCAGCTAATATGGCCCTATTTAGGCCCAGTGTTGTATCTTTTTCTCTGATACCATATGTAATATACCTCAAAAACTATCTGAAAAAAAAAAAAAAAAAAACAAATTGTTTCTATAAGTATCCTTGAATAGTTCGAGATTCAAGCAAGTAAGATTTTTGTTATATGTCTTGAGTCTAAAAGTTTACAAGATTCCTTACTATCATTGACTGTCATTATCATTCAAATTAATGTTTTATGATCGACGATAAGTGTTTACTCCTCATTCAATGTTTATATCAATTCCTGTAATTATAATTACTTTCTTATCTTCTTGTACCTATGTCCATTACCACAGTCTTAACAACACAAACGACTTTGGGACTTTATGGCCAACTTAACAACACAAACGACTTTGGGACTTTATGGCCAAATCCTTATGCATTGGACCCTACAAATAACCCATTACCATAAGTTTACAATACAAATGAATTTGGGGGTTTGATGGCCTAGGCCTCATGAGTTAGTCCATACACATAATCACATGATGAAAATGACCAAACAGACTTAGATAAAAGTAGAGTATTACTCTATACTACTCTGTGAAAAGTTTAAATATAAATAGATCCCTATAGTTTTTTTGTTTTTTTTTAAATATGGATACATGATAGTGGTTAGGTAAGGCCTTCCAGTTAAACACAGAGTAAGAATATTTCATAATCCTCCGATCATAATCAAATTCACCTGCATCGTTGGATTTCAAGTATTGTGTCTTGATCTTATTTCATATGCCCACTGGCTGTGACCACGGGCCTAATCAAAACGTCTTTCAAATTTTTTCATTTTAGCATTTTGGCAAGTCACAATCCCCAAAATGGAGCCAGATCAACGGTCCACAAAATGTCATAAAATGATCCCTTCTTTTCTTAATTGAACGACTGACAGGATTTTGACGTTTTTCCCTCCGAGTCATCGTGAGTCCAACATTATAAAATTCATGATCAAAAAATCTCTGAAGTGATCAGACGGTCCACATAACCCACTGAGATGAACGGTTGATGAGATTTTAGAGTTTTTCCTTTCGGGTTTTCAAGACTCACAATAGTCCCTTTCAGCATTTCAGAGTCCTTGACATGCTCCGATCTTTTGCATTTCATGACTTCATCAATCTTGTCGTGAGTGTTCTTGACACATCCAACTGCTAGTATCCAAAACTTCGAAATGGAGACTAAGTCATGGTTTCGGTACCATTTATTAAGGGTAACCCATTTTGTGATGGCAAATTCTATCATTGGAAGTAAAACAACATATGGGATGTTCATTTGTTTCAATTCTGAAAGAGATATGTGATACTATTTTTAAAAGAATTATAGGGTTTTCCTTTTTCCTACTTGTAATGGCATACTGGTTATTTTATTGCTTTAAGTTGCATGGAGTTCTCTTGTTCTTTCAAACACTGAAACTTGAAGTGGCCCCACACCCTAATCGAATTCATGGTTCGACGATTACTGTTGTATGTTTTTCATGGATCAATCATTACCAAATGTCGAAACCCAATATTGGTTGGGCCCCACACCTTTTTCGTGATTTCGCGATTCGGCATTTGACATTGTGCGGTGTTTTTCATCGGGATTTTGTAAACCCCGTAACCCAAAAAGGACCTGGCCCACACTCCACTCATTTTTTCGCGATTCAAGAATTGTTATTTGTGGCATTGGGTATTCGAAAACCCTGAAACCCCGAAGTACTGGGCCCATATTCCATTCACATTTTTTTGATTCGGGAGTTGTTGTGTGTTGGTGTTTTGCATTTGTAATTGCCAAACCCCAAATCATGAAAACCCAAAGTCCTAAGCCCATAAACTTTTCACATTTCGGGATTTGACAAACAACATGGTCTTTTGTTTTTGTATTCGGCATTTGTAATCGTCAAAACCTGATTGAACTCCGTTTTTCACTACGACGCTTTATCTTACTACAATAGTAATCCAATCTACAGTACAAATCCTCTTTAAGAATTGACTAGTCATATCCTTCTAGCTAGTATACTTTCAGAAACTAGTATTCATAACAGTAATGAAATGCAAAAAAGATAATCCATTCCGAACTAGTAGAGGGACATTCATAAAATGGTACAATATAACAACAATTTTTTGTATAAAGTAATTTCTATTATAGTAACTTAGAGTCTCCTTTAATCAATGTATCGGACACCAACAATACTAGATCTACGCATCATAAATATAAATTTCACTTCCATAAGAGTTTGGTCATTATATACCAATGTTCCGTGGGATCTATGTTTGGTTTCCTGGGATTTGGACTATAGAAAGGATTTGTCCCATTGATGTTAATCTCCCCCTTTTCTTATTTACTTATATAAATAAAATTATAGGTGCTTTCGTCTAGCATTTTACTTGCAGGAGGGCCAATTCTAGAGTTGGGATGTCTATTTCGAACTTCGCGACAATAGACAGATTATATCCACCAAAGTATTTTACCTTCCATAATCAAATATATATTTCAATAGTCAGATGTGAACATTCCAACAGAGGTATTATAAATATATATATATACAGATTTCCTTCACATATATTTCTCACAATGAATAGATATGATCATTCAAATAGTTTACATTACTGCAATTAGATATAATCACCCAATATATACATTACATCGATCAAACTTAGCCATTCAAAAATGGAGGGCTGTAGATCAAAGGGAACATCCACATTCCTCCCAACCATAGAATAGGGAAGCCAAAATCACTTGCCCAATTCACCCCCTAGCCTGACCATGAATCCATGAGGGAGAACCTGGAAAAAACTCCTCCTCTATAACATCCTTCAACATCAACCGATTTCTCTTGCCTCACACTTACTCAGTAGTGTTCATAGTAGCAATAAAATCAATAGTCTCGTTTCTCAGCATACTTGGCAGTGTCCTGCCTCCTCTCATATGTTATTTATTATTTTCCCAGGTCTTTTCCCTCCCTTGGGAATTTTCACAGCTTTCTAAATCCCTAATTTTTCAGGGGCTTCCAATGGCCAAATCATTGATTTTCCATTTGTAATAATTAGCCCAGAGGTAGTTCCAACATGTTCCCCACTCATGGAGTCATGGTCAACTAAATTTAACATGTTTGTTCCATTTGTCCTCATGCAATCAACATAAAATATTATGTTTCCATACAAGTTTCATAGTCAAATAGTTAGTTGGGTCAAATAAGGTCTCTTCCCAACAGTCAAAATAATTAATTACAATTACCGAATTCGAAATTCGGAATTGCCATAAATGGAAAAAAATTTCCAAATTCAAATTTAATAAAAATGAAATTAAATTCCAACAATTTTAAATTTCAAAAATATTTTATTTTTGGGGATGTCACAATACAATCCAAGGCTTTTATGACCATATTTAATCACAAGAAAAAACTAGTACAACCACTCTCATACCTACTTTAATTTTTCACAGATGGACGACCTGTATCAGGTTTCTTAGGAGCACTGATTTCTACCTTGTTTAGTCTATACCAGATTTGTCATTTGATGATCACTGAATATCGAAGATTTTATCCAGTGTCATGGAACTGTTCAAGAACTTGATTTGGGTGTTTGACTTCTCAACCTTTAAACCTTCTTCTTCCAACTTATGACATGATTCTTCTCATACTTCTTCCATGGGTTAAATGCTAAATGAACATTCTTTTATCGTATCTGAATCTTCTTCTTTACTTGCAGGGGAGGATTCAACATCAACATTGTTGTTTGTCCTTATGTTTTTACCCACCACTTGCCTTGAGTTTACAGACTTTATCTTATAGTATTTGGAAAGGACCACCTCTTTACATCCTCTGTCACGCATTTGACTCACATTGAGAAAATTATGTTTCATCCCATCTATAGGAAGATCATCTTGAGAATCTCCTTTTCCATTACTTAAACTCACCACCCCTTTATCTTTGTTTTTACCTGGTTCATCATTTTCAAGGATCACATTTCCACACTTATCACTTTCTTTCTTCTTCCAAACCTTGAAATTTTCAAAAGAGGAATTCAAATCTGATTTATAGTTCTTTAAGTGACAATCAACAACTTTATGTCCATAGTTATGATAGATGTAGAATTATGGTTCATTGATTAAAGAGTCAAAATGATTGTTATGTTTAAACTGTGTCCTTTTTTGAGCCATCAAGTGATTTGCAATCTGTGGCAGTTTTTTACTTGGGTGTCTCATTCCTTGTTGTGGCAGATATTTATTCCTTGGAAATCTTAATTTCTTGTGTCTAAGTCTTAAGGAACAATTTACAACTTTGTGACCAAAGTTAGAATAGTAAAAACAATATCCATAGAAAAATTCTTTGTACCTGGAAAATGGTCGTCTTCTTTGAGAAAATCGATTTCTTCCATGCTGATGATTTCCTTGAGAAGGGAGTGTATTACTTCCTTGTTCTGAAAATTCAGTTCTGGCACCTTTTTCTTTACTCCTCCTGGGAGGTTGATTATCTTCCTTTATTTCTGCAAGTTTGTTGTCGTCATTGGTTGTAGATTTGACAAACTTGTTGAAGTCTTTGTTGCCTAGATGACCACTACTTGATCCCTCTTCATAACCCAAACCTATTTTCAACTTTGGATTCCTTTGCTGATTCAGAATGGTGGCTAATCCTTCCGAGGCTTTGATACTTGATAGATTCTGATAATACAAGGCTTGAAACTTCTCCAACTCTTTCCTAGTTTTCAGTACTTCTTCTTCTAGAGCTTTACAACTTGTCTTCTTTCCTAATAATTGTTGTTTCAGAAAGTCCTCAATTTTCTCTGCCTCTTTTAATTCCACTTTTAGCAAGGAAAAGTCTTCATCAGGTTGTTTACTATCTTTCTTGAACTGTATCAACAATTGTTTTTGCTTTCTGTTCTTAATTCCGAGTCTGTCAATCTCTTCCAGTGCACTGATCAGTTCTCCTTCCAATTCAACCACAACTTCTTCATCATTATCATCACTACCTATGTTTTTATTATCATAATCCTCTTTGGCCATAAGCATGAATTCATTTACCTTATCATAATAGGAAGAGTCACTATCGGTGTCTTTTGAGGAGTCATCATTGTTTACACATAAACTTTCATTTCTATCAAATCTTTTGTATTTGTACTTCTCTTCACCTTCAAAGTTTCGTTCCTTTTTTTGTGTGGGAACTTATTTGCAAAGTGACCTATATTACCACAGTTAAAACATTTTATGGGAAGCTTGCCTTGATATTTTCCTAATCCTTTCTTTAACCTTCTCACAAATTTTGCCTCAATATCATCTAAATCTGAATCAGTATCCTTGTCTTCTTTAAAAGATGCTTCTCTAGTAATGGATTTATCTTTGTTGATTCTCATTTCATATGCAATTAAAGTTACTAGGAGTTGATCAATCGACAGAGTTTTAAGATCATTTAGTTCTTCTATTGGAGAGACTTTTGGATTAAATTTATCAAGCAAAGATCTTAAAATCTTCTGAACTAAAATTGATTCTTCAATCTTCTCACCAAGACCCTTCATGGAATTCACAAGTTATTCAACTCTTAAAAAATACTTGCTAATTGTTTCATCTTCATTCATCTTTAGTTGTTCAAACTTCAACCTAAATGTTTGAAGTTTGGCATCTTTTACTTTCTCGTTTCCTTCATAGCTACAAATAAGTTTATCACACAGTTCTTTGGCAGTTTGAAGATGCATCACCTTTACAAACTCAGCTTCTGTAAGTTGATTCAAGATAGAATTTAGTCCCTTAGCATTAGAGCTAAATTCTAACTTATCATCCTTGGAAGCTAGCACAACAGGCTTTATGTATCCAGTCCCTACTAGATCCCAAACATTAGCACCTAAGGCCATTAGGTATGTTCTCATTCTAACCTTCTAGAAGGAAAAATTTGTTTCCTCAAACAGAGGAGGCTTAGTGGATAAAGTCCCTTCATGACTTTTCATGTTTAAGCTTACAGATGTAACTTTATATGAAAGGAACCGGCTCTGATGCCAATTGTTTGACAACTAAGAGGGGGGGGGCGGTGAATCAGTTGTTACCATGCTTAAACAATTATGCTTATTTTAAACTCTTTGTAGAGAACTTAATGAAAATCACAATAATGCAGAGAGGTAAGCAATAGAACATTTGACATCAGTCACACATATGAAATATACAGAGACAGATATTTCTTGAGGAAACCCATAAAGGGTAAAAACCTCTTCTTCTTGGTATGATAAGTAATCTTTACATTCTGTAATTATCATACATATGAGCTCCAACTCAGTTTGAGGCTACAACCTCTGTTTTGCAAGATGCAACTTGCTGAGAGCACCACCTCTCTGTTTTCTCTAGCACATACTAGAAGGAAGCACCAACTCCCTGGTTTCTCTAGCACCCACTAGAAGGAAGCACCAACTCCCTGGTTTCTCTAGCACCCACTAGAAGGAAGAAACATCTCCCTAAGTGTTGCAGCACCAACTTCCAGTCACACAGGCACCAACCTATAAAATAGACAACAACAATCCTCCCTTGCACCACCCTGCCACCCTAGTTTCTCTAGTTGCAACCAAATGGAAGCTACAACTCCCTGTGTTCAAGAACCCACTTGAACCTTAGAGGACAATAGTCCTCCCTAGCACCTCCCTACTGCCTCCCTAACACCCTAATTATAAATATTTTCTACTGAAACATATTACAGTGATTCAATAGTTGTCATTGGCTTACCAGGCTTATCATTGTTCTGCTATGTTTCTCTTCTCTCCTGTATCATTGTCTCTCTATCTACATCTTCTTGCACTTTCTGATATTCTTTTTTTCTCTACAAGTGCACCTCAGCCTTCTTTTACTCTCTCAGTTATGTATCTCTGTTCTTTGCTTCTACTATTCTTTATGCTCCATGCACCATCTACCTTCTATGTACCATTCCTCTTATGTGCATTTCAGCTGCTGCACACTGCCTCCTTCTACATGCTTGAATCACTCTGAACAACCATCAATTTCTTCTTTGTTTTGCGTTTTATTCTTTATGTACATCTTTTACATCCTCTATTCACAATGCTTCTACATTCTCTCCCCATTTCGAGTTCTCTGCCTGATCATCATTGCAACTCTTCAACTTCTCTAGAGGTTAAACCCATGCATCCATTATCACTGGGTGTTATTTTGAGATTCCTTAGCCTCTCCAGCAGTCAAGACTCTTCATCTTCTCTATCACAGTCAAGCTCATTCCCTTTGTTGCAGTTCCAGGATCCAACGGTCTTCCATCTGTCAATAGCCTCTATGAACAATCTTCATACCACTGGAATATGCCTCGAGACTCTTCATATTCTCTACTGATCACCCTGAAGTCTCTTTGAATCTTCTAGCAGAAACCATTAGTCATTTCTAGCAGTTACACTCTAAACCTCCAAGAAAACGCATCAACAACTGAATCGCCAACCGTCCAAGAGTCGTGATTCAGTTCTGCTACCTGAATCAGAATTGATCGATTAACTGTGAAGATCAATAGCAACCCTTCAATCATATTTCCAAGTATCCAACACTATTGGATTACAATCACAGGGTCTCGCGTTGATTTCTCCATTTCACATTTCGCCATTTCGCCATTTTGGCATTCCTATGGTGAAGATTCTCGACTCTCCAAGTCGCGATCTCTGAAATGGAGATTATCTTCATGCTAGCTCCTCCCTTGAGCCTTTTTCAATGTGACTATAGGTTACGACTAGGGGCCAATTCTGAACATGCATTTCGCATTTCGGGGATTCTGTGGAGAGTCGTCTTGGCTCTCCATGTCCCAAACTTTGAAATGGAGCTTGTTTCTTCGAGCTCTTCTCTACGTCTCTTCGACGATGTGACCACCGTCGGTGACCAAGTGCTTATCCATAAATCACTTTCGCAATTTTGCATTTCGGCATTCTGACATTTCGCATGTTGCGAATTCGTGTTGCGAGGCATCTCGACTCTCCAAGTCGCGATCTCCAAAATTCCATGTCTGATCTAAAAATGAAGAAGACTTGTATTCTTGAATATATTTGCAAGTAAAATCTATGTGTTAAATTGCAAACGAATCAATTTGCAACACAAATTTTACGAAAATTACTCATCAAAGATGCATATAAACAACAACAATAATAGTGAACAGAAAACACATAACACAACAAATGATAAAGGAGTTCACCCCTCTCTTGGGCTACATCTCCTGGTCTAGCTTCTAATGGATCATTTATATTATTTTCTCAAAGTGCTCAAAAATGTCCTTTACAATGCTCAAAATTCCAAATAGACTGCTCCACTGGCTTTAGAACATCCAAAAACCCCTAGATGGGATTTTTTGGCACCTCGTTTGGCCAAAAATTGAAGAAGATAGGCTTCCTGGAAGTCCCCCTTCAAACTTGTTGTTTCTGCATCTACAAATTGCACCCTTGTTGGCTCAACCTAGCCCACACGCAATTTAAAGCATAAAAACTTGGCATTGGGTGCAACCGCACAAATGGTGTGAACTATAGGACGGTTACAGGTGCACCTAGCCCCTAACCACCAAGGTCGAGGTCATGTGGCCATGTGACCATGCGCAAACTTCAAATGGGGCTCCGTCCCATAAGCGAATAGTAAAGAAACAAGTGGCGGGTCATTGGTTTTAACAACTATTTAAACCACATTCAAAAACCAAAATGTGCACATGCACCAATCGGTGTAATGGGGTCATATGGTATGGTGTATGCAACCACGAGCTGGGGCTAATCCCCAGCCCGGACCCCCGCGTCGACCACACAAATTTAATTTAAATTTATTGTAACCCATATATATAAAAAGGAATACAGTGGGGCACATTGGCAGTGCATACTATGCAAACGATTTACATGTGGGTGGAGGCCACGGGGTCGAACCCGATGGAATCCAATAAAATTTTAAACAAGCAACTAATAATATGGTGCCACATGGCAACCCATGACTGGGCCACGTGGCACCGTACAACCAACCACAATATTCCACGTGTCACAATACCATTCATCCAACTCTACCAACTAGGCCACTCAGATCTACCACGTGTCATATGGACTGTCATGTCAACAGCCGTACAGACTGTATGGATTGTACAGTCAACATCCTTTTTTTTGCCTATTTGTCATTTTGAATGAAACGCGATATCTCTCGCTCCCAACGTCCGTTTGAGCCCAAATGAGTTGTGTTGGGTTTGTAATGACAAGGCCTATGCTCTCGTTCGATTTGAAGTGATTCCGAGCACTTTGAAGTTTTGAGCAAAATTTGATCCCCTGGATCACACCTCCCCATTGGAAAGCTTTTGGACCTCCAAAAGACTATTTTTAGTCTATCTGAAGATGAGGGTATAGTTCCCTCACTCTTCTAACCTCAATCCACTTGTCTTTGCTTGGATTTGTACCTTTAAGACCAACTCGAAGATACTCCACATTTCCTCGTTTTGAAGTTCGCATTCTCCTATCAAGGATGGTGTCTTCATGTAGTTTTGTAAGATATTCTGGGGAGAAATCATCTATAGAAGGAATTTGAACATGCTCTCCTTGATCATCAATTAAAGGAGGCTCATACAATTTCAAATTCTCAACATTGAAAATTGCATACATTTGCATATAAGGAGGCAAATCTAAATGGAAGGCATTGTTACCAATCTTGTCAATAATCTTGAAAGGACCATATCGAATTGGTTTGAGTTTTTTACCTTCTCCTTTAAGCCTCTCCTTACTGATGTAAAGCCAAACTTCATCTCCAACTTGGAAACTGTGATCAACACGATGTTTTTCATGTCTCATCTTGTACTTGGCTTGACTCTTTTCCAGCTGCTCTTGCACCATTTGATCTATCGACTGAATTTGTTGAATGAACTTTTCTGCCCTATCAATGTCATATTGACCATCAATATCAATATCTTTCCCAAGGATAAAATCTAAAGGAGATTTGGGCAAATAGCCAAAACATGCTTCAAATGGCGACGTTTGAGTTGAAGAGTTCTTAGCTCGATTGTAAGCATGCTGATTGTAGTGTAAATGATCATCCCAAAATTTAGGATGCTTACTGCAATAAGCACGTAGAAGATGCACCATTGTTCGATTCACCACTTTTGTCTCACCATCTCTTTGTGGATGAAAAGTTATTCTCTTTTTCAGTTTGGTTTCCATGAGTGCCCATAAACTTGACCAAAACCTTCCAACAAATCGAGAATCCCGATCAGAAATAATGGATTTAGGCAATCCAAAATGCACCCAAACATTTTGAAAGAACATTTGTGCCATTTGTTCAGTTTTAACCTACTTCGTACAAGGCATCAAAATACACATTTTGCTAAATCGATCAACCACAACATAAAGATGATCATGCTTTCGTTTAGACATAGGTAGACCTCCTACAAAGTACTTTCCCAAGGACGAGAATGAATCGGAAGTGGAGTATACAAACCCAACTTTTGATTACTAGGTTTACTTGTGGCACATAACGAACATCCCTGATCATATCTTGAAACACATTCATTCATTTTAGGCCAGTAGCAGTATCTTTGCAAATTATCCACTATCTTGCCTACACCAGAATGACCAGCAATAAGAGAAGAATGGGCTTCTCTTATAATGTTGATTCTTCCCCCTGTGGAATACATAGCTTGCCAAGATGATACAACAGATTATCATGCACATGGTAATCCAATTCCTCAATATGGTTAGAATGACACAAAGTTTTATATGCTTCTTTAAAATCAGTATCCAAAGCATATTGCTCAACATAACTTTCATGCATGATAGGACTATGCTTAAGAATAACTGAAGCACTAATAATAGGACTTTAAAGTATATCAACAACTTTGTTATAAATTCCCTTCTTACACCTAATGACCAAGTGGAATTATTGTAGAAAACCCATCCATCTAAAGTGCCTAGCTTGTTGTAGCTTTGTTTTTTATTGTAAGTATTGTAGTGGTTGATGATTGGTGTGTACAATGGTTTCTTTTCCCAACAAATAATGTTTCCATTTTTTCACACTTTGTACCAATGCATACAATTCCNNNATCACGGCACCATTAAAAGTCTCAGAATGAAAACAAATGGGCTTACCATGCTATAGCAAAACTACTCCCATTGCATAATTGCTTGCATTTGTTTGGATTTCAAAAGGTTGTCTTAAATTTGGAAGTGCAAGAACTGGCGTTGAAATGATCTTCTCTTTCAAAGTATAAAAAGTCTTTTGTTGCTTGCCTCCCCATTGAAAAACTTGCTTGACACTTGTCACTACATGTAATGGCACTGCAATGGAAGAAAATTTAGCAATAAACTTCCTCCAATATTGGGTTGGTCCCAAAAAACTTCTTACCTCTGTCACATTGCTGGGCTTGTGCCATTCCAATATGACTTTGACCTTCAAGGGATCAATTTTTAAATCGCCTCCACCAACAATATGCCCTAAGTAAATAAGTGAAGTCTTTCCAAATTCACATTTGGACATCTTCAAAAACAACTTTTCTTTTTTCAAAACATCCAAAACTTGTTTCACATGTTTAACATTCTCTTCACGAGATTTGCTAAAGATCAAAATATCATCCAAGTAGACAATAACACAATCATCAAGAAAAGGCCTTAATACAACATTCATAACTCTCATGAAAGTAGAAGGTGCATTGCAAAGTCCAAAAGGCATTACCATCCATTCAAACAAACCTTGCTTAGTTTTGAAAGTTGTCTTCCATGTGTCTCCCTCGGCAATCCTAATCTGATGATATCCTCTTCTCAAATCTAACTTAGTAAAATATTTAGCATTTTTCAATTGATCGAGCAAATCATCGATTCTAGGAAGAGGATAACGATTCTTTACTGTAATTTTGTTCAAAGCCCTGAAATCAACACACATACGTCATGTACCATCTTTCTTTGGCACTAACACAATTGGAGATCCGCATGGTGATGAGCTTGGTACAATAACCCCTTTGTCGAGCAACTCTTGTACTTGTTTTTTAATCTCATAATTTTCCATGACTGACATTCTGTACATACCAATGTTTGGAAGAGGACAATCTTGTTGCAATTGAATTTCATGTTGGATACCCCTTTTTGGAGGTAATCCCTTTGGTTCTTTAAACATTTCATCAAATTGATTAACAACTTCATATAGATCAGATTTCAACTTTGTATCACAACCTTGAAATGCTTCGTTTTCAATATCATTTTTGGGTTTAATCATCAAAAGAACAAAATTCTTGCTATCATTACTAATCTCTTCATTTTTCCCACATTTACAAGTGATAAATTCATCTTCTTTGTATGGGCCCTAACAATGTACTCAACTCCATTATTAAACAAATGATAATTATTCTTATGACGATGAAAACTAGCTTTCCTATCGTATAAATATGGGCTTCCCAACACAATACCACAGATATCTAAAGGAATAACATCAAGCTCTACCTCATCAACAAAATGTGCAGTGATAGCAAACCTAAGTTTACACCTTCTTGTTACTTGTAATTTAGCATTATCACATATCCAACCAAGAGGGTATGGCATAGGATGTGGAATTGTTTCCAATTTTAACTTCTTAATAGTGTCTTTAGATATAAAGGTTTGCTTGAGATTCAGTATCAAATAGAGTATCTATTTTAGTATGCTTTGAAACAACCCTTATGTGAAAAAGTTCAATTCTCTCTTTTTCTTGTCGAGTTACATTGCGATTATTGTTACTTGAATAACTAGTACTTGCAATAGATCCATTACCTTGATAACCCATGGCTCTGATCTTTGTTTCATCACCCGAATTAGAACCTAAATCATGTTGTACGATTGTAGTAGTCTTTGACTTCCCTTTGTTGCCAAACTTTTTGGGTTTTCTTTCAAGACGAAGTTTCCAACAATGGTCTTCATCATGGCCATCTTTTGAACAATGTTTGCATGTGAATTTTTCTCCCTCTTTCTTAACAAAAACATTATTTTTGGCATTTCCCTTGAACTTCCTCTTTCCTTTGTCTCCATGGATGAAAGGCTTCTTGTTACCCTCATGAGTTTCATTCTTTCCTCTTGCTTCCAAATGAGTGGTTTGAACACAAACTTCGTCTAGATTTGAAGGATTAAACATGAGTATAGTATGTCTCAAATAACTATGTAAAGCTCCAATGTATTTGAGTAAAGTCTCTTGAGAAGACAAATCTACTCCCAAAAACAAAGCTCTTCTCCTAAATTCTTGAGTAAAGATTTGCACATTCTGTCCTTTAGCTTGTCTAAAATTTTGTCAATCCATAGTAGCCTTTTGCATATATGCCAATGGGTAAAATTGTCTTTTAATTGCAACAATAAAATCATTCCAAGAGGTTAAAATTTTACCATGTTTCTTCATGTCCTCCCGAGTCTTGGATTCCCACCAAATGAATGTTTCACTATCCAATCTTAAAGAAGCAAGTTGAATCTTGGTTTCATCATCTTGAATTTTTTGTATCCTACAATATACCTCAATCTGACGAATCCAATTATCTAATTTCTCAGCATTAACTTCTCCATTGTATATTGACAATTCGAATTTAATATAAAGCTTTAATGAAGGAATTTGCGAAGGAGTTTTACCATGTCCCTTTGGAGAATTTGGAAGAGGTCTTGAATTGGTAGAAGAAGAAGAAGAAGAAGATAGAGGAGAGGTTGGTGGAGAATCACCATTCCCTCCATTTCCATTTGGAGTTTTATCACCACTGTCTCCCTTATGCTTTGAAGGGTTGAATCCTTCACCTTGAAACCTTGTATTCCTTTCTATCAAGATCTTCATCATCTCTCTCATTTCCATGACAGCCTTTCTGAGATCTTCATCTTCTACAGGAACATGTTCATGACTCTCTTCATGAGCCATACCTGGTGAATGCCTCCTTGAAACTTGCGGTGATGATATAAGCTTCCTCCTTGACGGATGAGAAATTGGCTCTACAAGTTGACCTTCTCCTCTTGTGATTTTCAACCTTTTGATCATGAGAAAACAAAACACCTGCAAATAATCAAGTCTTCAAAAACCTATGCTCCGATACCAACTTGATCTAAAAATGAAGAAGACTTGTATTCTTGAATATATTTGCAAGTAAAATTTATGTGTTAAATTGCAAACGGATCAATTTGCAACACAACTTTTATGAAAATTACTCATCAAAGATGCATATAAATAGTAGCAATAATAGTGAACAAAAAACACATAACACAACAAATCATAAAGGAGTTCACCCCTCTCTTGGGCTACATCTCCTGGTCTAGCTTCCAATGGATCATTTATATTATTTACTCTAAGTGCTCAAAAATGTGCTTTACAATGCTCAAAATGCCAAATAGACTGCTTCAATGGCTTCATAACGTCCAAAAACCCCATGCTGGGCTTTTTCGGCACCTTGTTTGGAAAAAAATTGAAGAAGATAGGCTTCCTGGAAGTCCCCCATCAAACTTGTTGTCTCCGCATCTACAAATTGCACCCTTGTTGGTTCAACCTAGCCCACATGCAATTTAAAGCGTAAAAACTTGGCAGTGGGTGCAACCGCACAAATGATGCGAACTGTAGGATGGTTACAGACACACCTAGCCCCTAACCACCAACGCCGAGGTCATGTGGCCATGTGACCATGTTCAAACTTCAAATGGGGCTCAGTCCCATAGGCGAATAGTAAAGCAACAAGTGGTGGGTCGTTAGTTTTAACAACCATTTAAAACACATTTAAAAACCAAAACACGCACGCTCACCAACCGGTGTAATGGGGTCATACGGTATGGTGTATACGACTGTGGGTTGGGGTTAAGCCCCAGCCCTGACCCCCGCGCCGACCACGCAACAACTTTAATTTAAATTTATTGTAACCCATATATATAAAAAGGAATACAATGGGGTGCATTGGCAGTGCATACTATGAAAAGTCTTTACATGTGGGTGTAGGTCACAGGGTCGAACCCAGTGGACTCCAATAAAATTTTAAACAAGCAACCAATAATATGGTGCCACGTGGCAACCCATGACTAGGCCACATGGCACCATACAAGCAACCACAATCTGCCATGTGTTGCAATACCATTTGTCCAACTCTGCCAACTGGACCACTTAGCTCTGCCATGTGTCGTACGGACTGCCACGTTAGCAGTCGTACGGACTGTACAAACAACATCCTTTTTTTTGCCTGTTTGTCATTTTGAACAGAATGCGATATCTCTCGCTCCCTATGTCCGTTTGAGCCCAAATGAGTTACGTTGAGTTCGTAATGATGAGGCCTACACTCTTGTTCGATTTGAAGCTATTCCGAGCACTTTGAATTTTTGAGCAAAATTTGTTCCCCTGGATCAATGTTGCAATTTTGCATTCTGGCATTTCATGATTTCAGCAATTCTTGTGATGAGATATCTTGATGCTCCATATCACGATCCCTGAAACTCCAAAAATTCATGTCACGATTTCGCATTTCTGCATTTTGTGATATCGACAATTCTTGGGATGAGATATCTTAACACATTAATCAAGGCACCATTATGTAAATTTCTTATTCTTGGGATAGATCTTCTTATAAAAAAAATTATGTAAATTTCACATTTTGTATTAACATAATTAAGATCATGCATTTATATTTCTAATATAGATCTTCTTATAAAAAAAATTATATAAATTTCACATTTTGTATTAACATAATTAAGATCATGCATTTGTATTCTTTTATTCAGCATATGTAAGGGTTGTAATTTAAAATGATATATATTTATAATTAAATTAACTAAATTTTGTATGTACATCAACTCCAAAATTTTATTCCAAAATTTTATTAATAGTGAAAATGTACATGAAGAGTTATGAACATAAGAGTTATGAACATAAGTGTAGGAAAAGACACACATAAACATCAAATCCTTTTTAATGGATGTGGATGGTTTCCCAAATGAAGAAGCCTTATGTCAATGAATGATTATATGCTTCCGCTTGGCTATGTTAATAAACTTTGGGTCTGTTGGTGTTTAAACACATCACTTATGCATGGGTTGAGGATAACTGAAGGATTTCACGACCTTCTTATGTAAGTCAATTATGATGATGTTTATCATGTGACTACCGTTGTACTCATGTATTTTGTCTCATGAGATTTAAACCTCATATCTAAAGAGTTTGTTGAAAGCGACTATGAGATTTCCTCTTGATTCCATCTTTGTGTCCATGTGTGATTTTTAAACATAAGCATTGGTGTGAGAGTGGAATGGTGGACATGGAGCTCAAACTACCTCTAATATTTTTCAATATCACATGTTAAAACATTCATTTGTCCATAAAATCTTATATAACTCTGCTATGAATTTATTTTTGTGGGATAAATAATGAACATGCTTCTATGCCCTTAGAAAGAGAAAAGGTTTCTACTATATATTTATTGTCTTCTAATAGTAACTTACAAGGAATATTTTATAAATTAGGTTCATCTCCATGAGTAGAGGCATCTACTTTACTTCATTTTTCAAAACTATTTTTCAAAACTAGTGCTTTATTAAAAGGGTGATTTTATTTGGAATATAAACCTTGAGGAGACTAAATTCCGTGATTTTATTTTTCGTCCTCTAAAAACTTCCATTTTTTTTTAGGATATTTTACAAGAAAATGGGTTAAGAGTCTAAATGACACATCACATACACATACTCCACCATGGGGCCTTCACTCAACCAACATGTGACATAACTTGTGCATTTGGAGGATATTAAAGAATACCTATAATTTCACTACAAATTGATAAATATCTCCAAAAATCCTTTGGTTGAATCCACCTTTGAAATCATTCCAAAAAAAAAAACTATTTTTACTAGATATTCCCTATTTTCTCCAAATACTCTTTTTAATACCCCTCAATACCTATAAACCCCGTATTCCTCATCACACCACTCCAACCCTATACTTAAAATATATTGATTCTATTTTTCATATATTAAAATTCCCTCTTTATGAATGAACATGATAATATTAGTGAACAAGGTGACACCCCCATGTTCTCCACTCACACATTTTATTTAGGTCAAGTGTCTAAGGGAAACATGGTGGTTTGGTCCCTGCAATTAAAATACCATCAATCAATAGAATTGAGTTCCATGATCTCTTGTAGCTTGTTTTAGCAATGCCTACATTAGCATGTTATCCACATTATTTTGGGGAATAGTTTTCAGAGCTTGACGCTTTAATGTAAAAATTGCATTGCATGTTACTGAGAAAAACCCTAGTTCTGAATTCATCGAATAAAAGAAGATATTGGATATGGAAACATGGTAGAATGGTGAAACTATATATAATTTTATGTCATGATTCCAATGGAATTGATATTTACTAGATAAAAGTCTTAGTAATCATTTTTATGGAAAGTTCCAACTTGTTTTTTGAAGATATTTAGCGATACTTGCTAAAAACTTGGGGGGAATAAACCAAATCGATATGTAGGATTGAATGTCATAATATTTTTCAATAATTTTGTTTGGGAAATAATGACATGAGAATTCTATCCACATGATCCTAGGATGAGTTCTAAAAAATTGAAACTTTAATGAAATAATTTCATTGCATATTATTAAGCAAAAACCTAGGGTATTGGTACATATGAGAGAGATGTCACTAGATATATTTCAATGTCATTAGTCCAAGGAACAAATGTTTCATTGATCCAAGTGATTGTCATTTTATGGTGAGTTGGAACTAGCTCGTTGAAACCATTTATGAACACTTGCCAAATTTGTGCCAAGTGTATAAAAAAGAACTGAAGCAATATAATTGAGTTTTGTAACATCCCACGTGTGGGATTGGATAATATTGAAATTAAAAAACTATTCAAATGAACCTGGGGAAGAGTTTCCAGAAAGTGAGCCTTTATATAAAATTTGCATTGCATGTTACTAAGAAAAACCCCAGTTTCAAAATACATCAAATAAGGTAAGTTCGAGGGTATCGAAAAGAACAAAAACTAAATTGAGTATTACAATTGAGTTTCATAACCTCCTTTAAGTGTTTTTGGGAAATAGTAAATTGAGAATATTGTCCACACACTCTTAGTAATATTTTTAAAAAAGCTACCCTTTAATGCACAAATTTCATTTTATATTACTCAGTGAAACCCTAATTTCATAATGTACCGATAAAAAAAGATATAACACATGCATGACTATGAGAAGGGAAGATTGGTTTACATTTTTAATGATCATGTAAAACCCGATATAATAATAGGATGATGAATATTAATGGGGTTATCGTGGTAGTGGTTGTAGAATAAATGGAGAACTAGATTATCATGACTATTGTTGTACAAATTTGTAAAATGAGTCTAGCACTGAACATTTTCAATGTCCTCTAACATCCAATGTCCATTGAAGTTGATCCTTTAGACATAATGTGATACCAGGTTTTGATAATGTTGATGTTTTAGTAGTTGCGGGAGGTATTAACCTCCAATATAAACTTTTTAATTAGAGTACAATATTCCAGAAGAAAGAGAACCATTAAACAAATGTGGAAATACCCTGGCAGAGAAGTCAGCCCAAGGAGAATAATAATAAACAATTAGAAGGCTCTAGAAAGAGAAGTTAGTCAAACATAGAAAAGACACTTGGACAAGATAGTATAAATAAGGAGGGGCCTTAGCTCATTTTGACCCACTCACTCACTAATTCAGCTAGTGCACATATACGGAGCAACAAATGTAGGAGAAGGAGGAGAAAGTATTGAGAGAGTAGTGGAACAATTTTCATGGAGTATTCTCATTTTTTCTGGTATCTCTCTTTTGTGCTTCTCTTGGTAAAGGTACACTTATATTAGTATAGGTACTTTCTTTCGGTATTGTGTTTCTACTAGTGTAGTGGTATTTATGGTTAGGGTTTATTTTTTGGTTCTATAGTGAACTTGTCAGAATCATTCTATATAAGAAAAGTTTATTGTGCTTGGGGTTGGCATCAGTATGTGCTTATGTTTGGATGAAAATGATGTGACAATCTTTATGGTTAAATGATCATATAAAAAATTTAACATGGTATCAGAGATGGTTTCCTTCATAACAGTGTAACCGCTGGAAGGAATATCATCATTTTCTTTCATTTTCAAACTCATTGAGAACTTATAGAACCCACCAAGAAGGTTGCCTAAGGAGGTTGCATATTTTCCCAAGATCATATCTACAAAATTATGAAGTTAAAAAATCAGGGTTTCCTCATAAAATCCTAGGTCAAGGCGTCTCACATATAAAGGCTAGTGAAAAATGATTATCATTAATATGCTTGATGAGAAGTTTGAGGGTGTTGATATATTTCGATCATGGAAATATAGAGTGATTCTCATCCTAGAGGGAAATGATCTCGAAGGATTCATTAAAAAATAAGTTGCAAAGCCAGAGGGAGACAAAGCTAAGGAAAAGTAAAAGAAGAAACTTGTTAAGGAAAATAGGACCATTGCAGATTCTATCAAGGATCACTTGATCCCCCATGTCTCATTATTAAATACCCCGAAACAAATTTTTGATGCCTTATCGAGATCATATGAAGGAAATAATATCAATCGGAAGATGACCTTGAGGAAACAACTCAAGAATGTGAAGATGCAAAATTCAGAAACCATTCAATCCAACTTCACAAGGGTGTCTAAAATCGAAGAACAACTTGAAGCCATTAAATACACATTTTAACAATATGATCTAGTAATGAATACATTGAATGGTCTCCCAAAGTCTTGGGAATCATTTATTCAGGGAATTTTCTCTAGAAGAAATCTAACAAAGTTTAGTAGCCTATGGGAAGATTGCACTCAAGAAGAAGCTAGACAGGGAAAGAGAGAAGAAAATTTTGGAAATGATGATAAGGAACTAGGAGTACATGCAATAAAAGGAAAGAGCAGGAAATAGGATGATCCTCCCAATAAGTTGAATAAGCTATAGAATTCTCAAAAGACTCAAAAATATTACTAAATCTATAAATGCTTCTACTATGATAAGATGGGACACATTGCAATAAATTGTCCTCTCATGAAAGAGAATATGAGAAAAGGATAGAATAAAATACATCATGCTCATGTCACAAAAGATGATGAACCTACTCAAAAGAAAATAAAAGATTATGATTCAAGTGAAGAACATGTATTGATATAATCTCTCACAGAAACAATCACTCATGGAAGAGACACATGGCATGGAAGTGACACACATCTTGTTGATAGTGGTGCTTCTAAGCACATGACCATTTACAAAGATTCTCTCTTAGATCTGGTTCAGAAGGATTCACCTCATAAGGTGAATCTCGGTTATGACTATCAATATCCCATTAAAGGAGTAGAAGAAACCTCCCACAAGTTGGATTTTGGAAAAACCTTAAAGATAAAAGATGTCTTGTATTTACCTATTTTAAAGAAAAATCTCCTTTCTATCTCAAAATTGGAAGAGAAAGGATTCATAGTTTCTTTTATTGATGTTGAAGTTATTGTGTGGCTAAGAGGAAAGTATCTTGATGATTCTATTGTAATTGGTGTCCAAGTAGGAGGTCGATACAAATGAAAGGGACACTCAATTTCACCATTAGTACATGAAACATTAAATCCAAGTGACTTATGTGAAAAAAGGTTTTCTCATTTACATTACAAATCATTACCAATCGTAAGAAAGATGATAACATGTTTTCCAAATATTCAGGTGGATCATGAAGGTACATGCAAAGGATGTGCATAAGGAAAGAATGCAAAGAGTCCCTTTCCAAGAAGTGGCAACAAAGCCAAAGGAGTTTTGGACATCATGAATTAAGACATGTGTTGACAAATGTGAGTTGCTTCACTTAGTGGGTATGTATATTATGTTTCATTTATTGATGATTTCTCACCTAAGACTTGGATTGATTTCTTGAAATTGAAAAGGTAAGTATTTAGCAAGTTCAAGGAATTGAAATCCCTTGTAGAAAATCTATCTGAAAAGAAGATAAAGACTTTGAGATCAAATAATAGAGGAGAGTTCACCTCAGATGACTTCAAAGAATTTTGTAAATAAGTTGGGATTAAGAGGGAGCTCACTAGTACTCCCTACAATCTTCATCGGAATGGGTTAGCAGAAAGAAAGAACTGAGCAATAATGGAAGAAGTAAAGGATGTGATTCATGATCAAGACTTACCTATGCATCGATGGGAAGAAGTGGTCGGGACTATTATATATGTGCGAGAAAAATTCCTCACTATGTACTTGGGACCAAGACACCAAGAGAAATGTTTATAGGATAAAATCCAGAGGTCATCCATCAACGGATATTTAGTTCTCCAATGTATGTGGATGTTCACAAAGATAACAGATAAAAGTTGGATACTTCAGGAAAGAAGGGTGTATTTGTTGGATATAGTGAGACATTGAAGGCATATAGAGTTTACATCCTTGGTTATACATAGATCGATATTAGTAGAGATGCTACCTTCGATGAGGATGCCACCTTCAATAGAACAAGGCAACATCATATATATGAGATCCATGATGAGGAGCATGAATCTCCTAGAGTTGCAGATACAGTTGTAAGTAATGATGTTGGGCTAGAAGGTCATGGTGTATATGACCATGACATGGCAGAACCAAAAAGAACTGCAGAAAAAAATACAAATAAAAGAATACCATCTTAGGCTTGTGAAATTATTCAATATCCATAGAAGTATGGTACTTCATATGGATATTTTAGAGAAATCAAGAAGCCTCGACCATATTCCACGTACATGGAATTGTTAGGTGATATCATTGATGTTGAGCCTACCTCCTATGAAGAGGCTACAAAGAATAGATTATGGAACAATGGCATGATTGAGGAATACCAGTCCATCATTAAGAATGATGTTTGGGATGTGGTTCCAAGACTGAAAGAGAAATCAGTTCTAAGTTCCAAATGGATCTACAAGATGAAATATTCAACATATGACATTATCAAGAAGTACAAGTAAATATTCATGGCTCATGGGTTCTCCAATAAAGAAGGAATATATTATAAGGAGACATTTTTTCCTGTGGCAAGATACAATTTGATTGGAGCTATACTTATGATAGCTAGAATAATGAAATAGAAGTTACATTAGATGGATGTAAATATTTCCCTCCCGAATGGTGTAGTGGAAGAGGAAGTGTATGTGGAGAAACCACAAGGATTCGAGACAACTGATAGGAAAACACATGTTTCCATATTGAACAAATCCTTGTATGGATTGAAACAAGCACCCAATGTATGTTACAGTAGAATTGATATCTTTCTGATGAGTTTGGACTTTACCTAGAGTAAATAAAATCCCTAAATTTACTACAAGGTCGAAGATAATGGACAAGTGATATTACTATTATATATGGATGAAATGTTTCTAAAAGGGGATGAGAAGCTCATCACTAAATGCAAGAGAAATCTTGCATCAAAGTTCGAAATGAAATATCTGGGTATGGCCCATTAGTTCTTGGGTCTATAGGTGTGGTAGAAACCGGACGAGATTTTCTTGTTCCATGAAAAGTATGTGATAGATATCCTGAAGAGATTCAAAATGATTGATTGTAAATCCATGCCCACACCAATTTTGATGAGCCAAAAGTAATTGAGTGATACTTCTTCAAAGCTAGTGGATGCCACCATGTACAAGAAGATGATTGTTTTATTGATTTATTTTATGAAAACTAGGCCAGATATATTCTTTGTGGTGAACACTTTGAGTCAGTATATGGTTGAACCAATAATTTTTCACTTGATTGCAACAAAGCATGTCTTAAGGTACCTTAGGGGTATGATATACTTTGGACACCGATATATTTTAGATCATAAGATAACAATGCAAGGCTATGTTGATTCACATTGGTCCAGTAGTGTCATAGATCGGAAGAGCACATCATGATGTTGCTTCAGTTTGGGGTCAACTATGATTTTGTGGCTCATTAGGAAGTAGACTAGTGTGGAACTCAGTACAAATGAGGTAGAATATATACCAATATGTTCAGCCAATAGATAAATTATGTGTCTATGGAAATTTCTTATAGGGATGTTTGATCTTGGGTTAAAGGTTAGTTGTATTTTTTGTGACAAACAAAGTTGAATAAATTTCTATGACAACCCAGTGTTTAAAGACAATTCTAAGCATGTTGAGATCAGGTACCATTATATCTGATATCTGGTTCAAAAGGGAGCTTTGAAGCTCTAATATATTCGAAAATATGAGCATATATCAGATGTATTGATCAAGCCTCTGTCAAGGGTGAATTTTGAATACTTCGGAGACAATCTTGGTGTGGTCCAGAAGGACGTCCCTCATAATAGGGAGTAATGAGTCACATATTTGATTCTTTGGTAAATAGATTACAGAGTGTGCCAACAATAAGTAGTTATTTATAGGCATGACAATTTCCTAAACGACATTTGGATTGGGTAGTAGGATAGTTGTATGTGTGAATTAGATCAAACAGAATAGTTTCCTAGAATATATTTAGATTGGGTAGTAGCACAGTTTTGTGTGTGAAATGGATCAAACTGAATAGTTTCCAAGAATCCGTAATGATTGGGAAATAGTGAAGTTCAATGTGAACTGGCTCAACTATATATTTTCCCAGACTCCGTGTGGATTGGGTAGTAGCGCATTTATGTGTAAACTGGATAGTTTCCTAGTTTTGAGTGACCTAGATTAAGTCTTGTAATGACATAAGGTTTGAAATGACTCCAAGGCCCATAAGCTATGAAAGGATGATGAGGTTGTTCCCACTAGAAATATGCTACATATTTTGATGAGGCCCCATATGCATGCCTGAGACATAATCATCATATAGTCTATGTGTGACTATGGCAAAGTCTGCATGGCTATGATGGTTATAGTTGTGACATGATTTGTTTGGATCATGATATAGCCTATGTTCCTATGGTGATACTACCTTTAGACTGGTTTTAAATACCATGTGATTATTTTCCATTCCATGTTATATGGATGGATGTGATTGAGACCATTACATGAAGAACATCTTACTTAATACCTACCTAGTTAAGAGGGAGTGTTGACTGTGTGGTAGTTGTAGGAAGTATTAACCTCTAGTATAACCTTTATACCTCAAGTATAATATTCTACAAGCAAGAGAATAATTAAACATATGTGGAAATACTCTAGAAGAGAAGTTGACCCAAGGAGAATAATAATAAAGAATTAGAAGGCTTCAAAAAGAGAAGTCAAACCCACTTGGAAAAGACACTTGGAAAGGCTAAAATAAATAAGGAGGCACCTTAAATCATTTAGACTCACTCAGTCACTAATCTAGTGCGCAAGTATAAGGAGAAAAAATTGTAGTATAAGGAGGCGTGATTTTGGAGAGAGTAGTGCGACAGTTTTCATGGAGTATTCTTAGTCTTTCTGGTATCTCTCTTGTGTGATTACCTTGGTAAAGGTACACTTCTATTAGTAGAGGTAATTTCTCTTGGTATTGTGCTACTCCTACAATAGTGATATTTCTGGTTAGGGTTTAACTTTTGGTTCTAGAGTGAACTTGTCAGAATCATTCTATATAAGAAAAGGTTACTATGCTCTGGGATGGTATGAGTAAGTGCCTATGTTTGGGTAACAATGATGTGACATTTTCTATGATTAAACGAGAACATAAAATATTTAATAGATAATAACTCCACAAGAGATTAAGAAAAGTTGAAGGCATGTAAACATAAGAGAATAACATAAGATCAAGTTCCAAGACCTCCATAAGAGCATAACATAATTTTTAGGAATATAAATATAAGGCCATAACATAAGATTTATTGTATGTACCTCTTTTAAAGAAAAATATCCTTTCTATCTCAACATTTAGAGAGAAAGGATTCATAGTTTCTTTTATTGATGGTTAATTTATTATGTGGAC
This sequence comes from Picea abies, assembly GCA_900067695.1. Classification (NCBI taxonomy): domain Eukaryota; kingdom Viridiplantae; phylum Streptophyta; class Pinopsida; order Pinales; family Pinaceae; genus Picea; species Picea abies. Next base: position 35,424 of record CBVK0100043128.1, read on the forward strand.
AAGAGGAAATTATCTTTATGATGGTATCATGCTTGGTTTCCAAGAAGGAAATCTATATAAATTAAAGGCACACTTAGATTCAACATTATTACACAACACAGTAAATCCAAGTGAGTTATGGAACATAAGGTTTTCTCTCTTACATTACAAAGCATTAACAGTCATAAGAAAGATGGTAACAAGTTTGCGAGAGATTCAGGTGGATCATGAAGGTACATGCAAAGGATGTGCACAAGGAAAGAACATAAAGATTCCATTTCCAAGTAGTGACAACAAAACCAAATGATTTTTGTACATGGTGCATTTAGACATGTGTGGAACAATGTCAACTAATTCACTTCGTAGGTATGCATATTATGTTTCATTTTTTGTTGATTTCACACGTAAAAGTTGGATTTATTTCTTAAAATCAAAAAGATAATTATTTACTAAGTTCAAGGAATTCAAATAACTTGTAGAAAATCTCTCTGAAAAGAATATAAAGACTTTGAAATCAGATAATGGAGGAGATTTCACCTCATATGAATTTAAAGCATTCTGAGGATAAGTTGGGATTAATAGGGAGCTCACTACTCCCTACAATACTCAACAGAATGGGGTAGCACAAAGAAATAATCTAACAATAATGGAAGAAATAAAGGCTATGATTCAAGATCAAGACTTACCTATGCATATATGGTAAGAAGTATCCAAGACTATTGTATATGTGCGAACAAAACTCCTCACCATGTAATTGAGAATAAGACACCAAAATAAATGTTTATAGGAGAAAATCCATAGGTCATCCATCTGCATATATTTTGATGTTCATTGTAGGTGCATGTTCCCAAATATAAGTGGTAAAAGTTGGATCCTTTAGGAATGAAGGGTGTATTTTTTGGATATAGTGAGACATCGAAGGCATATACAGTGTACAACCCTAGTTACACACATATCAATATTAATAGAGATGCTATATTCAATGAGGATGAAACCTTCAATAGATCAAGGAAAAAACATACATATGAGATCCATGATGAGGAGCCTAGAGATACTGAAGTTCTATATACATTTTCAAGTAACAATGTTGGGCTAGAAGGGCATGGTCGAGAGGACCATGACATGGCAGAACCGCAAAGAACTATAACAAAAAATACAAATAAAATAATACCAACTTGGGCTCGTGAGCTTATTCAATATGCCTAGAAGTATGGTGCTCCATATGGATCTTTCATAGAAAGAAATAAGCCTCGACCGTATTCCAATTCCCTGGAATTGTTATGTGATATCATTTATGTTGAGCCTACCTATGATGAAGAGGCTACAAAGAAGAAAGTATGGGAGGATTCCATGATTGATGAATACCAAACCATCATTAATAATTATGTTTGGGATGTGGTTTTGAGACTAAAAGAGAAATCAGTTGTGAGTTCCAAATGGATGTACAAGACAAAACATTCAACAAATGACAATATCGATAAGTGGAAGGAAATATTTTTTGCTTGTGGGTTCTCCCAAAAAGAAGGAATAGATTATGAGGAGACATTTTATCCTATGGAAAGATACACTTCGATTAGATCTATAATTGTGATAGCTGTAGTAATGAAATGGAAGGTACATCAGATGGATGTCAAGACGTCCTTCTTTACTAGTGTAATGGAAGAGGAAGTGTACATGGAGAAACCATAAGGATTTGAGACATATGATAGGAAAAAACATGTTTGCAGATTGAATAAAGCCTTGTACATGGATTGAAACAAGCACCTAGAGAATGATACGGTAGAATTGAAATCTTTCTGATGAGCTTGGTATTTACCAAGCGTAAATCAGATCCAAACCTTTACTACAAGGTTGAAGATAATGGACTAGTGATATTATTTTTATATGTGGATGACCTATTTATAAAATGGGATGAGAAGCTCATCAGTGAGTGCAATATAAATATTGCATCAGAGTTCGAAATGAAATACCTAGGTATGATTCTTTATTTCTTGGGTCTAGAGGTGTGGCAGAAACAAGACAATGTTTTCCTGTGCCAAGGAAAATATGCAGTATATATCTCAAAGAGATTCAAAATGATGGATTGCAAATCCATGCCCACACCGATAGTGATGAACCTAAAGTTATTGAGATATACTTCTTTAGAGATAGTGGATGTCACCATGTACAGGAAAATGATTGTTTAGTTGATGTATTTGATGAACACTAGGCTAGATATATGGTTTGCGGTGAATAATTTGAATCACTATATGGTTGAACCAAGATGTGTTCACTTGATTGCAGAAAATCATGTGTTAAGGTACATGAGGGGTACTATAGACTTTGGAATCTGATATGTTTAAGATAATAAGATAAGACTACAACACTATGTTGATTCAGATTGGGTCAATAGTGTCATAGATCAGAAGAGCACATTAGGATGTTGCTTCAGTTTGGGGTCAGCTATGATATTGTGGCTCAAAAGGAAGCAGACTAGTGTGGCACTAAGTACAACTGAGGAATAATACATAGAAACATGCTCAACCAGTAGAGAAGTTGTTTGTCTTTGTAAATTGCCTGTAGGGATGTTTTATCTCGAGCTACGGGTGACTTGTATTTTTTGTGACAGCCAGAGTTATATAAATTTGTCTAAGAATACGGTGTTTCACGAAAAGTCTAAGAACATCAAGATCAAGTACCATTATATCTGAGATTTGGTGCAAAAGGAATTTGTGAAGCTCCAATATATTGGCACAAATGAGTATATAGCAGATGTGTTGATCAAGCCTCTGTCAATGGTACAGTTTGAATACTTCAAGGAAAATATTGGTGTGGTCCAGAAGGACATCCTTCATAAGAGAGGGCAATGAGTCACATGTGTGAATATTGGAGAAAAAAATACATATTTTGGTAGAAGCGGGTAGTCATTTACAGGCATGACAATTTCCCAAACTCCATTTGGATTAGGCAACAACACAGTTCTATGTTTGAATTGGCTCAAATTGAACAGTTGCCAAGAACACATTTGGATTGGGTAGTAGCATAGCTCTGTGTGTGAACTAGATCAAAATGAATAGTTTCCCAGACTTCGTAAGGATTGGGGATTAGCATAGTTAAACTTGAATTGGCTCAATTATATATTTTCCCAGACTCTATGTGGATTGGGTAGTAGTGCAGTTTTGTTTGAGCTAGATAGTTTCCTTAGTTTGAGTGAGATAGATGAATTCTTGTAATGAAATAAAGTCTAAAAGGATGTCGAGACCCATAAGGTACGAAAGGATGAAGAGGTTTTTCCCACTAGAGAGATGATACATATGTTTATGAGGCCCCACATGCATGACCGTCATATAGTCTATGTGTGACTATGACAGAGCATGTGTGGCTATGATGGTGATACTTGTGACATGATCTATTTTGATCATGAGATATCATGTGTGGCTATAGTGATTCTACTTGTAGACTGGTATGAAAGACCATGTTATTCTTTACAATTACATGTGAGATGGATGGATGTGATTGATACCATTACATGAAAAAACATCTTAGTTAATACCTCCCTAGATAAGAGGAAGTGTTGATGTTTTGGTAGTTGTGGGAAGTATTAACCACTATTATAACCCTTTTACCTAGAGTAGAATATTCTGGAAGCAAGAGAACCATACCCTAGAAGAGAAGTCGGCCCTGTTAATATTATGGTAGCTGCGGGAGGTATTTACCCCCACGTGTGAACCTGATGAGAATAGAAGACTCCAGGAAGCAAGAGAAACCCTATTGAGTTGGCTAATAACCGTAGAAGCCTTGTCGTCTCAAGAAGATAATTTATATTAGGCTATTAGCCTCCAAGAGAAGAAGTCGGCCATAAATTATAATAATATACTGAACAGACACTTATCCAGAAGGAGAAGTCGGCCCCAACAAAACTGGCAGAACCACTATAAATATAGGGCACGAGTTCTCATTTGTCACAACAAAGAATTGTAGTTATGCAGTTTGGTGAACACTGCAGTTGCATTCTTGTGCGCAGGTTTGGAGGAAGAGCTGGTGCAGCTGCAGCAACAACAAGATCTCAGTTTTCGCTTGAATATCTCTTGGCTAGGGTTTGGATCATCTGATCATCTTTTTGTTATGTTCTATCCTTGGGGATTGATGCACTACTCTTTGTTTGGCTATCTAGCCTAGGGTTTGCTTCC
>CBVK0100043129.1:0-17165 GCA_900067695.1 Picea abies
AAGAGAAAATGGCATAATTGAACAAAGATTGGCAGCAGGAGCGAATTCAGTCCAAGAAGGGTGGGTCCAAGTAATCTGGAAGGTCGTTTAAGTCTAGGATTGGCTTCATAGAAGTAACGCTGCGAAGAAGGCATTTTGTATAGAAGCCTCCGCATATTTCGAATCTATTATATTAAAATTTCATATAACCAGGTAGGAAAACGTTCCTCCTGGTCTTGTATCTGGTTTTCTGAGCATTTCTCACTCTTTGTGTACCAGCACCCGTGGCTCACCACATCTTTTCTATAATCAAAATCCATTACCCGTTTCTGTCAAAAAAATAAAAATAAACAACAAATTAAATAAAGTTTTCAGATAATTACCTTCACCAGATGCGTTGAAATAACGTCCGACTAAGATGTTTTGATAATGAAGTGGCTTCTTCTTTATAACTAATTGCAAATTGTAAACGGATATCTGATAACATCCACTAACTTAGTTGCCCATATTCTACTCTGGAGTCTCTGTCCAAAGGGGAACGATGAATTACATATAATGATATATCATTTTCCGAAATACCCACCGTCGTATGTCACAATGATTGTCCTAAACTTATTTGAAAAGTTTGAGTAGAAGTTTCCATAGACCTTGGAGATTTAAGTTATGTTTTTTTTTTTTTTTTTTTTTTTTACTTCTTTGAAATGTAGGTAGCGCATTACAGGGTCCTCTCTTATACAAATCATTTTATTTCTAATTTCCTAACATCATAGATCAATGTTCGAGTGTTGGATGAACTCTCAAGCTGCCAAAATAATTTTAGCGTAGCAATATGTATTCCATCGTACGTATATAACTAGTGGGAAAGTGTTAATAATAAAATTATTTTTAATTAATTGTTCCATTTCAAATAAAAAAGTGAGCATTTTTGTTCAGAGATGAATGGAAATTATATGGACAATGTGTATATTCAAATCATATACACACAGTGTATATATTTGATATATTTGATATCATATTTATGCATTTGAAGTTATTGCGGGTATAGAAAATGCCCATGGATAATGGTAATGCATTCAAATCTAGGTAATGATAATTAAAAATATTGAGATGAATTCAAGAACCTTGTGACCTAAGCATGCAACAAATGGATAAGTTCCAATTCTAATGACAAATTTCTAATGAAAAATTTGCCATTGGTGTTTACTCCCCAAATTTCGTGAGTCATTGCACCAACACCATATAACTCAGTCTTCGTTAATCAAATTAACTCTAAAAAGCAAAAAATATTCCATAGTTGGTAGCTCATTACAAATCGAAGACAAGAGAGGGAGAGGTGCCATACCAGTGGTATTCCACCTGTAGATACGTTATTTTACAGAATTTGTTGGAGCATTAGATCTCTAGTGGAGATTTCCCAGTCATTTTCGTGGGGACTTCCCTCTGTCTTGTAGAGGCCTGTTGTTGTACAAACGACTAGGGTTCGAGCATGTTAATGTACACGAATTAGAGAATTGGCTGAGCCGAACTTTGTTGAGCATTTCAAAGACGAATTGGTGAATTGGCTCAACCGAAGTTTGTTGAGCATTGCAAAGTCATGGCACAAGTACAACTTCAGAGTATGCTTGCCTCGCCAATTGGAAAGCATGTTATATTGGTATTTCCATTTGTGATAAGCACGGACAACATAGCAGTAACATTTTTCATTGTTTGTGCCATTTGTGACAAAAAAAATTAAAATGAACATTTTCCAAGAAAATAACTCTACACATGCGATCTTCATCAAAATGCGAAAAAATCAACCATATCCTCCTTTAAAAAAATTAAAAATTAAAATGAAGATTTTCCCAGATTTTCCGAGAAAAACTTTGCAACCTCCTCTTCAAACACATCGATGTCAATTTAGTTTCACATGGTTTTTAACACTGTTTTTGGACATTATGGGTTTTTAACATTGTTTTTGGACATTATGGTGTTTTTGGACATTATGGGTTTTTAACATTGTTTTTGGACATTATGGAAGAGTTTTGATGATTCCTTCATGGCTGTTAGCTCTTTGTTTTCATTAAAAATGCACATAAAATAAATAAAACACCAGAAAAAAACTCCAAAAAGATGCCAAACAACTAAATACATAAATGAAAATAAAGACTACTTGTTTCCCTTTCCCTTCAATGCCAAATCTATTATCTTCCAAAATAAATAGAAGTTCCTAAAAAGTTTCTCAAGCTCTTAATAATTGAAAATGTTTCCTTTATACATAACAAATTGTCATTCTCATCTAAAACTATGCCTTTTGTTGTATATCTAATTATATTTGTAGCTTTCATAACATGACTACATTTTTTTTTTAAGACTTCTTTGAGGTTTTGAACCTAATGATTGACTATAGATTTTCTAAAATTTTGAAAAAATAATATGTTTGAGTATTTGTAAGATGTATACTCTCTAATTTTTTCCTTATTGGATTTTAGGTAGTCAAATTTTTTCCATATCGAATTCGAACTTGGTAACTATGATTTTATATCGAAAAACAAGAATGAGAATGGTTATTAACATGATCATATGCAATTAAGATGTTCTTTAATGTGAGCCTGCTGGTGATTTTCCAATTTTGTTATCCAATTAGCTTTGATGTAGGATATAAATGTGATGATGTTCAGAAATCTTGTCTGTTTTGACGAATTTCATCCATCCCCTTCTTGTTACATATAGTACTGGTGAATATAGTATGATAAAGCTACGTACATTAAATTATTCTATACATATTCTATTAGATTCATAATGAAGAAAACAAAAAAAACATAATATAAAGAACTGAAGCAATCAAGAAATCATGATGAACAAAGATAAATAAATACTAGCAGAAAATGCATACTCTAGATTCATCAATGCTTCAAATAATCATGTACATAGACGTACATATATAATACAAGAAGACCATAACTGTCATGTAATTGTATAAAAGTTAGGTAAATTAACTAACTTATGATTAGAGTTTTAACATCCCCCTTAATCATAAGTTTGTTCTTGCCTGAAAAACTGCCACTACTTGACAATCAACAATGTGTCAAGCGAATATTCAGAGGGCTGGCTGAAGATGCTCTCTAAACTCTGAAAAAATAGCAGAAGCTGATGTCTTTTACTAAATTGGTGGTTTAAGGGTGACCACAAACTCATTTGGTGGTTTCAGGGTGACCACAAACCAATCTGGTAGTTTCGGGATGACCACAAACCGAATGTCTAGTAGAAGTTGATGTCTTCTACTAAATGACATGGTTTTAAGTTGACCATAAACTAACAAGAGCTCAAGGCTCAAAAATCTGAAAATGTAACAAACATAACTTCATGTCTTCTGCTCAATTGGTGGTTTTAAGATGACCACAAACTATCAAGAACAATATGTCCAGGAACAAGACTGCATACTAGGAACTAGGTTTCATATTTGATCATTTGTTCATAGGCTCTAAATCAAACTTGGAACCTAACTCAAAATCAAACTTGGACCCTGACTCAACTAGATTTCCCCCCTGTCAGGGACAAGTGGTTCCAATTCCCTTGACCGTCATTCACAAGTATGGCCAATAAGAGTTCTGGCACATCAAATTGTCTTCCGGCGGAATCTGAAGAATTGATCTTCAACTCAGAAGACTACATCAACTAGGCCCGAATCATACCCTAAATAATCAAATCTTGAAAAACATTCATGTCCATCAATTGTAGAAATATCTCCAATCAAGTACTACTGTACTTGTGTATAAATCCAGCGATAAGACTGCTCCAATAAATTGGCTTCCAAACACCAACGCCAATTCCCTAACCATTCAAAATGAATTTGTTTTCGCTTGCGCTTTTGACACCTTACTGAGGGGTGATTTGTCTTCCCACAAAATCTGCATGGGTGAAGATCAAAACAGTTTGACTTATCATGACCAAACTGGTGACAGTGTTTGCACTGTATGGGTTCTTTATTTGACTGATTATCATGATTTGGAATATCTATAGAAACATCATCATCAACAATATCATGTACTTGTTCCTCAAGCTCTGTCTTTTTATCATCATTCAAAAAAACCTCCACTCACAAAGCAAACAGGTTCACAATAATTAGGAATATGAAAAAGGTTGTCAACATCCTTTACATATCCTAGTCCATAACGGTTTTGTTTAAATCGTAATTCTTCCCATGGTCGAACAATACATTTATCCGCAACTTTTTCTGACATAGGGACTTCATCTAACTCATCTTCATGTTTATGATTTTCATCACTAGTCAACTGAGCATCTTCACATTGTTGGTGTCGAAGCAAACTTAACTCATCAGACAACAACTTGTTTTGAAGTTTGAACATATCAATCTTCTTGTGTGTTACTTGTAAACAAGTAATCATTGTACTAAGAGTGCACTTGTTTATTGCAATTGTAGATTCCGTAGTTGAGTTAATTAATGTGCGCAATATTGCAAATATTTCTTCAATTCTTTCCATTATGCAGAATATGGAAGAGAGATGTTATGTATCCAGTTGTGCATGCCAAAAAAAACTACAAGATAACCAATGACTTAGACGCACACAAAGATCTTAAGAGAGACCCCCTTATTCAATTTCGGGTAGGTCTACAACTTAATAACACCAAATACAATTTTGCAAATACAATTTGTAAACCCCCTTATAACACCTTTACAACCAACTTATAACTTCATTACAAAAATCATACTAACAAATGCTCTTAACAATATTAAAACTCCTTTGATCGGGGTCAAAACCTTCATTTTTTTTACGAGGTCTTCAAGTTTCAATTACGCATTAGTTTGTTCTGCCCTTGACTAATTCTAAATTTAATATTAACTGCTTTTCCCTGTTAATCCCAATGGCCTTTTCCACTTAGTTTTCACCTTGTAGGGTTTCAAGGTTAATGACAAATTTTCCAAGAGAGATCGGGAATGGATGACTTGTGCTCAGACCCAAAATACACAGTACAATTTCTTATTCGAAACCCTAAAGGCATTAAAGGTATCTGCCAAGAAAGCGCACGACAACCAACTTCGACTAAAATAGCCCAAAATGTGTATACAGCAAATTCATGTTTCACATGGCCAAATGGTTGAGAGGATGTATAGACATCAATGCTTTTCAGTTTGTTTGAAGGTTGTTAGATCAATGGGAGAAAGACTGTTATCATTCCATTTCCAATCGAACAACTAAAGTCTCCGACTGTTTTCAACTTCAATGGTTTTCAGTTTGTCTGAAGGCTGTTAGATCAATGGGAGAAAGACTATTATCATTCCATTTCCAATCGAACAACTAAAGTCTCCGACTGTTTTCAAGAACCAGATTTCAAATTCAGTTGGAATTCTCCAGCGGAAATATGACTTCTATATCCCCATGACTCTGATGAGCTCATAAAATAGATATTTTAACGATTTAATACAAATAATCCAAAAATAATTAAAATGGTACCTTTACCATATGATCTCAACCTCCACTAGCGTTCAATCTCCAGCAAAAAAGAGTATCTGATTTAGGCATTCTGCTCTTCGCGACCTCTACAATTCACACGGCCTCTTCTTGCTCTGTTTCCACAAACCAGAACCAACAAACGGTTCGCTTCCTTCACGCAGATACGATTCTTTGGGTGTCTAGGTATAGACCCAAAATGTCCTTCTTCTACATGGATTGAAGCATCTGCGGGATCGAATCCGTTGGAGGACGGTTTTTTTTTTAATGAAGTCTAAGATCAACAACAGAGAGCTTCGCGACGGCTTATCGCTTGACGTTCTTCGACAGTGAGCAGGAGTACAACACGGGTTACATCAGAGTGCATTCTCTATCAGGTTATTGCATATGGAAACCGCGATGTCACATTCTCCATAACCGAAACCAAGAAAAACAAAACAAGAACTGCTCTTTCTTTATTTTGTTGCCTTTTTTTACATGGCTGTAAATTTCTTTACCGCAGTGAATCCAATTTCAATCGATTAATCACCACAATGGTTCTTCCACCAAATCATCCAATCGACTCCTTGCATATGTCGATTTTCACATTTCACATGTACATTTTCGACTTGCTCTCACAGTTTCCGGCTTGCTCTCAGTCAACACACGGAATGGTCTCTTACCTCTGCGCACGGATGAACCCCAACCTTCTTTTCTCTGTGGATTCGAGTCGTAGACAGACAGACCACCATTTCACTAAACCTGTGGCTCTTTCTCTGCGTTCTTCACTGCACACGAAATGATCAGAAACACGAACCAACAACCAAACTTTTCTTTGGATTTGCCTCTTCACATCTTTCCTCTCCACGGGTTCAACTCAAACACGAAGCTGCTTTGAAATCTCTGGGACCCTGGGCCCTTCAATGATGAAGTGAGGCTCAAACCTACTCCGATACCACTGTTAGATTCATAATGAAGAAAACAACATAAACATAATATCAAGAACTGAAGCAATCAAGAAATCATGATGAACATAGATAAAAATTATGATGAACAAAGATAAATAAATACTAGCAGAAAAGGCATACTCTATATTCATCAATGCTTCAAAAAATCATGTACATAGACGTACATATATAATACAAGAAGACCATCATTGTCATGTAACTGTATAACAATTAGATAAATTAACTAACTTATGATTAAAGTTTTAACATATTCTAAATGTTGAAATCAATTAATTCAAGTTTTTTGATTGACAAGGTCATTCCATTGATACCTTTTCTCTGATGCCAACGTTAGTTTGGTGCAAAGTAACAAAAATTTATTCCCAAGAAAACACTGAAAGAATAGCATCTTTCTACATAAAAGGTTCCTATATATACGTGGATCTTCTGATATCTATTTCAATTGTACAGACAATTTCAGCTACATGTTGCATGCAAACTTCTACAGCGTGAGATTTTGCAATGTGTTTTTGTTTCTAGATGTTTTAGCCTGTATAAAATAAAAATTTATTTTTTTAGCAAAAATCATTTTTTAATGATAATTTTTTTTTTTAATTTCTCAATATTAATATTTAATTTTTTAAATTAATTAAAAAAAAAAAGAAATTAAATATTAATTTTTATTTTTTTAAAATATTTTGAATATTTTTTTTTAAATAATTTGTTAAAAAAAAAATTCAGTTGTACCGGCTTTATGTTAACTTTTGCAAAAATATTTATTGGTACCCTTTACTATCTTTTTCAATATTAACTTTGCACTCTTTTTTTTAAGTTTGGATTTTTATATTATTGTCTTGACAAATTCATCCATGGCTTTGCTTGTTAATTTTTATTTTTTTTAGGTTTAAATTTTTATATTATTATCGTTACGGAAAACCAGGCTTCTCAACAATGATGTATGGTTAAACTATTTATTATTATTGTTAAATTATTTATCATTTAATAATTAATATCATATTAAATTAATTACCATATTTCTATCTTATTAAATTAATAATTAATATCATATTAAATTAATTACCATATTTCTATCTTATTAAATTAAGTACCATATTTCAAGTTCAAGTGATGTAAATATCCATACAACCAACTAATCTGATGCTAATAACTAGTAAATATAGACAACCAATTAATACAATGCTAGGTATAAAACAAAAATTATACATATAAAAAAATTATAGTAATAATTATTTTAATGGCTAAAAACGCAACCATACAATTTAGAAGGCTTTATAAACGTAGAGTTAGACATGTACACAAAACACTTATATACTTACATGTACACAAAACACTTATATACTTATTTGCAATTCTAGTACAATTTAGAAGGCTTTATAAACGTAGAGTTAAACATGTACACAAAACACTTATATACTTATTTGCAATTCTAGTTGAATTATATGTTCGAAAGTGTCTTCAGACTTTGTATATTTCACTTAGATAGCTCATAGCAATGGTAAAAGTATTATATACTTATTTGCAATTCTAGTACAATTTAGAAGGCTTTATAAACGTAGAGTTAAACATGTACACAAAACACTTATATACTTATTTGCAATTCTAGTTGAATTATATGTTCGAAAGTGTCTTCAGACTTTGTATATTTTACTTAGATAGCTCATAGCAATGGTAAAAGTATTAAGTTGGATTCATCTTATACTATGTTTGTTTGTTGTTGGTATTTGAAAAAAAACTGTAGAAATTTATACTTTGTTTTTAGTAGATCATGGAATTTTTATTATAATAATATAATAAATTTATTATTATATATTCAATCTTTATATAGAAAGGGAGGATCCACTTTATATATAGAGTGGAAGGATTAACAAATAATGAGGCTTATAATAAAGTTTATAGTGTCACTTTCAGAGTTAATTTTGATTCTTCATTGGCTTCATCCAACACCCAGGTATCAATCTGCTCAACTCTATGAAAAGAATCACGCATGTACCACTAGTTAATTTGGTCCCTTTTTCAAACACAAAAGTAACTAACCCCAATATTGTTCTATATCATTATAAAAACAATTGAAGTTCTATTGCATTCAACAAATATTTAAAAAAAACCGATGAGTGTTGTCTATGTAGTTAAATCTCCCTATAAAGCAAGTTTCCATGGCAGAAAATAAGCAATGAAATTTGTTTGTCATTAAAGTGAGTAGCATTCTCTAGTATTTGATAGTCTCTTAGAAATTCTAAGATTGTTATAAAATATTTCAATCTTGCATTTGGTTATTTATATGATGAATGTTACCTGGTTATTTATATGTCCATTGTTTGCAGATAGAAATACGCATCTCTTATTCCCAGCACTGCACTGTCTACATGTTCTGCGACTTTCGTGTGCATAGCAAATTTACATTAGATGAGGACATTGTCATACTGCATATCGGTTGAACAAAAAATAAAGGTGCATCAACCAAGTTCTTATGTATTCTTCCTACTCATCCTTCTCTTCCAACTTATCTTTGTAAAATGGTTGTAACTTGTCATTGACTTTACAGGTTTCCCTATCATGCATTGACATACATTGATAACAAACGAAACAATCCAATATGTCTCTATCCATGCTACCCAATCAACACATGCATAAAGTTTATGTATATACATTGTTTTTTTTCTGAACTGTACAACTAAGCTAACAAGATCAATATCTAAGCGTACAGTACCATGACAAGGTAGACTAGAAGCATATAATATTGTTGAATCTAGAATAGAATCGGAAAGGAAATACTATCATATCAGTGCTTTTACAAAATTCCAGCAGAATTTTGAAAAGCTACAAGATGTTAAATGCACATTTTCCTCTGCATCACAGGTTCAAATTTGGGTCACAAGCTAGCACCAATAATGAAATAGTTCTCCTTCTCCACATTGTTAAATTATTTCCATTTTTAGTTCCCTTAGAATTTATGTAAATGTTTGATTAATGTTTACTCAACAGTTCCTTTGTGGATATGCTCAAGAGTAACATGATTATTTGGCTTCCTTCTTATTGAAGAATAACATGATTATTGGCTGCCTTCTTCAGTGTATATAGCTCACTGCCCAGAATAAAATTGGTTGTCTTCTTCAACGTATACAACCCGCTGCCTAGAATAAAATAAAAGGTCCAGAAACAAGGGCATTCATCGAAAAATGTCTGGTTGCAGCACCCCATAGATTGCCTGCACTAGACCACGAGACAAGAAAGAATAATTTACTGTTTTGGAAGACGGGAGCACCAGTGGCAATGATAAGATATCATCAATTTGTAATGTTGTCAATGTTAATGATGTCAATGTTGTTTCATGTCTTTCCTTTGAATATTCATATGTACATGATGATCGAGAGTACCAGATCCCACTCGATTCTGAAATAGAGAAAATTGGTTCTAAAGAATTGAAGACAATGACACATCTCTTCCTGTTGCAATAACCATTATACTGCCCTTTGGGCAGTGATATCTACAAAATGGACATGTTATACAATATGTAAGGTTGCAATATGGGCGTTCGAATTGTGTTCTGTATGGAGAGCCCTTGGATTCCTTGAAGTGTGTTAGGGATATGTTGGTAGGTGTATCATATCCACACAAAAGGGTTAAATGTTAGAATTGTTTTAAGGGTTTTATAGCTCTAGTTTTAGAGCAGAGTTTACAACTTCTATATAAATTCAAAACACACAATTGTAAGGCTCTAAATGGTGAAGAATTTGAGGAATGATACACCTCTATTCTTTCAACTTGATGCTCTTGATAATATGATTAATTTTCCCATAAACATCTATCCTTGAATGTTGTTCTGCAATACTTTACTACCATGATATGCTTTTCTTTTGTTCTTCATTTCAACATCATTGGTATTATATATTGGCGTATATTCACCTTCTAAAAGAAATATATCGTGAGTATGTTAGTTACATTTCCCTGCAACTACACAAAGTTCAAATAATGTGTGATTTAGACACTTGAGCATTTGTATATTAAGAATCATTATTGTGCTTGCAACTTGTTTACCAGGTTCATCTTCAACCACAATTTCAAAGATCATATCATAAGTTTAGAACCTATGAGATCTATTTTCCCATGATCATCCACTCGTTGAGATAGGTGAATGGGTAGATATTACAAGCACGAGCTTTGTGGCTCCCATACAGGATGGATGGAAGCATTCTCGTTAAAATAGGAGATAATTATGTATATAGCTTGGAAGAATTGATTGGACTTTCTAGATGCTCATTGTGGAAATATGTTCATTCATTTTCTCTGTACTCTATTCTTCGACGGTCTTAGAAGAGATGTAGATAGTCTTTGAAAACCTTAGAAGAGACGTAGAGTCTTCGAGTTAGGGGTTCATAATGATCTTGATGTACATATATTATTGATTCTTAATGTAACATATGTAACATTCTTAAATGAAAAAAAAAAAAAAAAACATTCCCAGAACAAGTTCTATGCCTCAGCTCTTGTACATTGTAAAACTATGATGATTGATATGTATGGAAGCTTGCTCTGTTCACTGATGAAATCAAGCAGTGAAGCCCAAACCAGTCAAAAATTTTTCCTTTACGGTTGCATCTCCTATGATTTTTTAGGTATGAAGCTTTCCATTAGTTTTGTATCACAAAGCACTAGACGATGTGCCTAATCGCCACCAGTCTTTTCTGTGTTATGGTCAAATTTTCAAACTTGAATCTTGACCTATCACTGCCTTTGCTAACTACTAATTGGTAACTATAAACCATTACAGGTAATATGCATGCTAACTAGGAATCATAGTAAATCATTGACAATTAACTTTTGTATCCACAACAACCTGTTCATGGTCAAGAAAATAATCCACCATAAGTAACAAAAACCACCAAATGTAAATTCAACAACCAATCAAGAAATGAATATGATAATATTTGCTCTATTTTGAACCTTTGAAAATCCTCTAACTAATGTTTTCAATGTTCATATGACAGAATGTCAAGATGCTGACCATGATAGCCCTGTTAAGGTTTTGGAAAAATGCATCTGTTTCAAGCCATAAATTCCTAGTGCTGCCACTGAGCCATACATTTCTAGTGATGTCATTGTCTAACATTACTAGCTAGACTTGATCAACCATGTGGAGGAGACAATGGGAAAATTCACAATATCGATGCAATTTCTGTAGACGTCTTTGTACATAGTTTGCAATTAGGATTATTCTTTTTCTTACATGTTAGATCCATCAATTCCTTGTAACCCTAACCAATTTTCAATGGATTGATCTATGTACTAATGAATTACGCAAATATCCAAGCGTTTGAATATTCCAGCCCCATCCCAACAGGAACTATGCTACCATGCAACACTTGTTTTAATAATGTTAGGTCATAAAATTATGATATATGATATAAGTTTTAATTTCTTAAGTTATTTTGATGTATCATCGTACATGGCTACCTAAATTATTTAAAACCTAAACTAGATAATTTTTTTGGTAGAAAAGGTTTGTATAGTTGTCATTAATTTCTTTTTAAAAGGATTTGTATAAATGACTTCGTGGACATATAATTTTGTAAACTTATCGTTTTATAATGTCAGGTCGTAAGGTTATGATCATAAGTTTTAGTTTCTTAAGTTATTTTGAGATATATCATTGTACAAGGTTATCTATATTAAATAGAACCTAAATTAGATAAATTAAAGTAGTTCCTTTATTATACTTACTGTCAGGCATGGTATATAGCATTGGTTGAATACCTATTAATTTGGCATGGTATATAGCATTGATTGAATACCTATTAATTTGTTGGTTGACCAAAAAAATTGCATATTTTTCCATAATTTCACATTAAATATCAGATTTTTTTTTCTTTTTCTTCAATATTTAAATTTATTTATGTGTCATCCCATTGGATGATGGAATTAAAGTGTTATTGAGGAACCGGCACGGCCTTCTTAGGATTGAAGATTTTTTTTTTCTATATTGCATTTACTATGTTGTCATAACACTAAATATATTTAACATAGATCAAAAACTTTCAGTTGCTAAAGAATGTAACTCTTACTTTCACTTGGAAAAGTGGGTGATTTCTCCTCTTATGGTGGTGGTTACAAGTGGTAATATTATACATGACTAAGAACACCAAGACAGTTTGTTTTCATGCTGAGTGAAACCTATAATGATATCTATTGCAAATTCTTGATGAAAGAGTTGTCTGATCCATCATGCAATACAATGTATTTGTGTGTGCATTCCAATGAATGATATCGGGTATGATGACTAGATAGAGCTATTGGTAAGCTCTTTCAGGTCTAAATATGCAAAAGCCACGGGATTTAGAGTCATGGCTTCAAAAGTTCATGCAAAAATATTTGGATGAAGAAAGAGCAAGAGGAAATAGACAAAAAGAACTAGAATACAACATTGGCTCTTTCATAGGGCAAAGGTTCTCATAAATAGTAATCAACTTTGTACTAACTTTCTGGTTCAAAGTAGATGGTTTCTCCACCTCTTTGGTATCCAGAAGGACATTAAGATATCATCTTGTAAATAGCAAGGGAGTTGGGTTCGCTACAAATGCATTTCTACTGTGGAAAAAGTGCCCCACCACTCTGTGAAGCTAGAGTGTAGTCGTAGTAGTATCCATTGATATTGCTTGTTTCATGGATTGTTTGTATATGTATTCGAACTGGTTTTTTTTTGGTCTGCCATCCTCTGCCATTACAAAAATACTCATTGTTATAGTCCCTGGCAAGGAGTAATAAGAGTTGTAAATTGATTTTAATGTTATAAATATTTAATAATGTTAAATTAAATATATTATAGATAAAAGTGTAGATTAAACATGTTATGATTTAGATTTTTTATTTTTTATCTAAAATTTAAAAGAATTGTTGAATTTGTAAAATACCAATTGTTGAGATAACACAATCAAGAGTATTTATGAGTTTTTGATGACTTTAAGTTTATTTATACATTCAAAAATATAATTTCAACAACAAAAATTACAATGATGATTGCCCAAAAAAAAATCCAAATCATATAATGTTTAAACTTTTCCATAAATAAATAAACATTGCTGAAATTGTAAAACAAGAAGATCGATTATCATTTGCTTTAAGATTTTTTCTATGATCTTATTATTAGTTGATGGTTAAAAATTGACATGTTATTCTTTTTATTTTTAATTTTTTTACAAAACTATACTTTTATTATGTAAATGAATTATTTTATCTGTAAGATTATTATTTTGTAATGTAAGTTTATAAGTGTTAAGTTTTTAAATTATTTTGATGTGTCATTATACAATGTAATTTATTCTATATAAGATTTAAACTAGATAAATTAAAATAATTACTTAAAAAGATTGATTTATAAGTTTAGGCGTGCTTTCTATATTTTAAGTGTTTTTTTCTCTTATAAAAAATATTTATCATTTTAACTATAAAAAATGTGATTATAAATTCTTTGTTTTGACATTGATATTAAAGCACTTCTATGTAAAAACACACTTAATAATTTTAATATTATAAATATTTAATAATGTTTTTTTAATAGAAAGTGAGGAAATTTATATTATAAAGGTTGTAGCAAAGCTAAACAACAAGAGCAGTGGCATGAATTTCCAAACAAAATAAGTAACTCTTATATATTGAAAACAAAGCTTGCAAATGTCCACAATTAATACATCCCAATTTTTTTTAGAGGTATATAGTCTTAAAAAGAACACCTAATATTCTAATTGCTTTAATAAGCATAAAACTTCACGAAAAACATGATGATTGTTGGCTTCTTTTAGCCCAATGTTGAAAGGAAGAGAGTCTTGATTTATGAGATCCATGTCCTCTATCAATTGGTGAATTGTCTTCCTCCTTGAATTCCACTTGCATTGGATTTACTGACATCCTATGATTAGAAGCAATGGATTGAGATCCTTTGCTTAGATTAAGAATCGTATTTCTCAACATATTGAATTTTGTTTCCAGGGTATTTATTTGTAGTTTTTGTTGGACCAGAGTGAGCCTCGTGATTATGGTATGTGAGAGGTGCATTGATGCTCGTTTTCGTGAACTTTTGTAGTTATAGAGAAGAGGGAAGTTTAGTTACATTGAATGGATTCTTCATATCTTCAAAGGATTATTCATACCTCATAGGATTCCCTATAGTCCATAGGAATGTCACACAAAAAGAAACAAAGTTGCCAGTCAGGAGTCTTAAAAATCCCAAACTTCCTCTCATGAAGGCCCTAAATCCAAGAAACAAGAAAACCCCATTGCACGATAGACCACGCAACACTACTAGAGTGCCAAGGGTTCATAGAATTTCGATGTCAAATAAACTAGAAGGACTAGAGCCATTCAAAAAAGAAAAAAAACATTTCCCTAGAAAAAAGTGTCCAAAACACCAAAACACGACAATGTACTAAAATTATAACCTAGAATGCTAGGATGCCAGATGCCAAATGAAGGTCAAGAATGTAATAACACCAAAAGAACAAATACATAGAGAATATCCAAGAGCTAGAATGGATGAATGTCCATGCATAGAGCATGCTTCAAATATAAATTTTATAATACAATCCAGAGGTTGATCAAAACTCTTTCTAGACAAATTTTTAGTGGATTGATAATGATGCTCACTTCTCCCTTGCAAAATGCCATTATCCCACCTTGTCTTTGATAAACCTCATTAGGCAGTTCAAGAGACAGTCTTGTAATTAGTTAAAGCATGCAAGTGGGGGGTGGGTTGGTTATTACAAATTTATGTGCCTCGTTTTAAGTTGGGTGGATTTCACAATATGATATACGGTGATTTTCCATGATATTATGTGCCTTCATATGCATGACCTATGGGGAGTTAATGTATGGATTTATAGTTACAACCCCCATTTTTCCTTAACACCCCCATTTTAAGAGTGGTGGCCTCATTGACAAGTGAATCAAATTGATAGTTGTGCTCTCTTAAAATTTGAAAGAGCGATACTTTTTGTAGATTGCAAACCTCCTTTTGAAAACAAGCTAAGATAGATGTAAGCCTGCTATCAGATGGAGTTGATTTTGAGAGCATCAATTTGATGATTGTGCTTGAGTCACCTATGATAATCAAATTCTTTATTCTAGATTCATTTGTTAGAAGTAAACCCTGAAAAAGAGCATATACCTCAACTTGATTATTTGTCGAATTTCCTAAATTAAAAGTGTAAAATGTTTCAAGTTTCCTTTAGAATCCACAATGATCTCCCACACCTTCCACTCCTATAAATATTAAACAATGTTAAAGCCATATCTCAACAATATTAAATCCATATATATTATAGATAGATTTTAAAATAAAGAGCATCATCTATTTTCATTAATGGATTTTCCTTTGTCATATAGAAAATTAATTATCATGGTTAACTCATTTATTTTCATTAATGGATTTCCCTTTGTCATATAGAAAATGCTTTTTCCTTTGTCATATAGAAAATTAATTATCATGGTTAACACAGTTTTGAGATGTTTTTGTTAGAAAAATAGGATCGTGGAGCAATAAAATAAAAACAAATGTGGAAATAAAACACATAAGATACACAATACAATAGAGACATAGATATACATGGTTCACCCAGTGTGGGCTACATCCACCAAAGAAATTGTCAGGTCCTTCCTTTATTATTATCCATCAAATGAAGGGATACAACCTACAACACATTTGTTGTAATTTCCTCTTCTTTCTCTCATGGTCTCCTCTCTTAGAATACAATATTCACAATGATACACAACCACAATACAATTCCCTCATAAAAGAGGGTTTCCTTCTAGGGCAGAAAACCATAACATAAATTCTACCATTAAATCTGCGACCTTATAATGAACGGTCTAGATTTACTATGAAATTACAATATACATTTACAAGGAAAATTTTCCTTTGGGGGGCCACTTGCCCCTAGACCCCCCAGTCGAGGGGATGAGCCCATCGAACCCCGCGGGGGGGAAATCCCCCCTGCAACCCCCTCTCGTGGAGGGATGTACAATATTCTGGGGTGTACATTCTTCATGGGATATAAACACGACTGAAAACAAAGACCTCTAAATCAAGAAGATAATTAGGCTCCACAACCAACAATCTCCCACTTGGAGACTTATCACAACAACTCCACCATTTTTATACTTATTGGACTATGATCCACCTTGGACCTGAAAAATTTATCATCTTCACCTTCATGCTTGAAGATCAACTAAAACTAAGGAGGAACTTAGTTTCTCCCTGATTATTCCCTTTGTTATCATGTCTGCAGGATTCTGGCTAGTATGTATCTTTTCCAACTTCGAATGTTCATCTTCCAAGATAGACCGTATGAAATGATACTTGAGTTGTATATGCTTAGTCTTCAAATGGAAGGCTGAGTTCTTTGCAAGATGAATGGCACTCTTACTGTCACAGTACAACCTATTATTCTCCTACTTCTTTCCCAATTCCTCCATAAACCTCTGTAACCAAATAATTTATTTACTAGCCTCTGTAGCAACAACTAGACTCTGTAGAAACAACATACTCTGCTTTTATTGTTGAAAGTGAAACAACCTTTTGCAGTTTCTAAATCCAACTTACTTTTGTTCCACCTACAGTAAAAACATACCATGTGGTGCTCCTCCTACTATATTTATCACCTGCGATATCTGAATCAACATATCCCTGTAGAATAGTGTATGAACCTCCAAAACATAATGCATGTGTAGCAGTACCTCTCAAATACCCAAGAATCCACTTTACTGCCTCCCAATGTTCTTTACCTGGATTGTTCATATA